>OVAN01000435.1:633-60906 GCA_900406275.1 Anastatica hierochuntica
TTCAAGCAGGGTATTTTTGAAAAACAGACAATACAAAGATGTATTTTTGTAAGTCTCCCTAATTATTACGTAAATTTAAATACTACAANCAAAAAGTATCTTCACATTAAACAAACAAAAAATAATTTTAAATTTTACAACTAAAACTATATTAAAAATATTAATATTATATTAGTTGAGACACTCATTAGAGTTTTTTTATAGATGAAGATGCTTTTAGAGCATCTCCAAAAGACTCTCTAAATCTTCAAATATGAAATTTTTGGCTCTCCTAAAAGAAACTTTAAAACTTCAAATTTGAAGTTTTGAGTAGTAAAACTTCATATTTGAAGTTTCACTTTAAAAACTTCAAATTTGAAGTTTCATGTTTTTTATTTGTATTTTAATCCTTACAATTACATATTACATTTATAACTCTTAAAAGTTTTCTGTTATTTATCATTTTAATCCTTAAAAATTATATCTCCTAATACGTCAAATATGTTCCTATAAATTTAACTTTTACACATATAAAAACTTTAAAATAAGACTTAAAATATTTCAAAACTACATTTTCACAATAATATTATATTAAAGAAACTTAATAGACAAAGATGTAAAAGAAAATTACATATATACATAATTATTACGTAAGTTTAAAAACTACAACAATACTAATTTAAAATTTTGTATATGTGATAGTGTAGCATTTTATTAATCCATATTTTTGTATATGTGTTAATTATTTATCAAGTTTAATGAATACAAATTAATTATGATAATGTAAGGGTCATAATGTAAAATATAAATACTTTTGAAGTTAGGTTTGAATATTTGCATTTGCAGAAAAACATCTCTAAACTTCAAATATGAAGCTTGGAAAACTTTAAAATGAAATTTCTTTTTGAAGATGCTCTTAGAGCATTTTTATTGGGAGTTTCTTTCCATAAGAGCATTTTTAACCATAAAACCCTTAATGGGGTGCTTAATATAATTTTTTATTAATTTTTTTTCTGGTCAGCTTTTAAAAAAAAAAAAAATTAAAAGATGCACCAATCGCGGACCGTCACGTGGAGGTGGGGTCCGCGTGCAAGAAACTTGAGGAAGCGTTGCTTATTTTAGCTCTGGTGGAGTCGGTTCTTATAATATTGGTGGGTCCCACCAATTAAACAAATATTTTTTTTAAGCACCCTTCCATAAGCACCTGGGATAATGGTGCTCTAAGTTTCTTAGCAAAATATGAATAAAATAATAAAAAAGAGAGAGAATCTCTCCATAAAAGATTAGAGTTTCTCATTTATATGCTCTGGTCTCTTATGAAGAGACTCTCATTCATATATGTCTTCTTTTAATTGGTTTAGAAAAAAAACATTGTTTTTAAATTTAAATTATAAAACTAAATTACATAAAAATAATTATAAAATAATGGTGAGAGATTTTTTGCTAGTCTCTCACCAATGTTAGATGTTCTTAAAGCATGATTATTGCGGAGTTTTTAACCCGTTTTTTAAAAAATTATATTAAAAAAATCAAAAAATAAGAGAGAGGAAGAGAGACGGTATGATCCGTCTCTTGCTTTAGAATTGATTATTCTCATTTTTTTTAATGTTTTTATGTGTTAAATAAAAATAAAAAATAAATAATAACTATAACAATTAAAATAATAATATTTTTATCTTTGTATAACCATGTGGATTTCTACCCACTAATCATGCTCTTAAACCAAGTGGAAAAATCGAACGGATAACTGCAAAAATCGAATTATATCCGAATTAGTATCGTAACCCTTATTTACCCTCAAAATCCTATAAATATTTTACTTTTTTTGCACATACTTTGAAATATTTAAGGTAATTTGTGGTAAAAGTAACGAAACTAACCGAATATGAACGTCTTTTTTGGTTTTACACTGGCGAAACCAACAAATGTTTTGTCTTTTTCTTATAATTTTTTTGAACTCAAATGTAGTAACCTTTTAAAACCTGAATCCAAATCTGAACCGAATTATAAAATTATCTAAACGATTTTAATTTTTGTGGAATCGAATTATTAAAAATTTGGATGATTCTAACCGAACTGATTTGAAAAATATGAATGTATCCGCAATAAAAGTCTACGAAAAGAAAAAATCTAATCAAAGAAAAAAAAACATAAATCAGCATCATATACTTACCAAATTTAATTTTGTTGAATAGTGTTGGTAAAAAAATGGTTAGTTCTTAAATTTACTGTCCATTTTGGATTTTAAATTAGATACCAAAAGTGATAATCTCTAGTCAACTTAATAATTGAAGAGAATTAAACATAATCTTAATCAATTCATTGGGTGCGATATGCAAGATCCATGATAACATTTATTAATTTCGTATTATATTAATCTGTCATTATCATTCAAAATTAAAAATAATATAAATAAATCCCAACGCTTAATCTCCTCGACATCTTTGATTTTTGTTTTAATTTTTTTTTATCTATCTCCAGCGACCTCTTTGTCAAACCTGACATCTCCAAAGGATGAAGAATTCTGACGTCACTGTTTATTAAAAACCACATACATACATACCCTCCTTTTATATTTCAGACAAGAACCAAACAAAAAAACATAACATTTTTTTTTGTAATAACAAATTTTAAGAAATGGGGAATTGTCAAGCGGCAGAGGCAGCAACGGTTTTGATCCATCACCCAGCGGAGAACAAAGTGGAGAGAATTTACTGGTCGGTGACAGCGAGTGACGTCATGAGTTCCAACCCTGGTCATTACGTTGCGGTGGTTGTGACGTCACCGACTTTGAAGAACGAGAAAGGAACGCCATTGAAGCAGCTTAAGCTCCTTCGTCCTGACGACACTTTACTCATCGGACATGTTTATCGTCTCGTCAGCTTCGAAGGTATATTATTATACATTCCAATATAATTGTCTCTGTTTTGTTCTAGATCTTTGATTAATAACTACAAAATAAAACAGAGGTTTTGAACGAGTTTGCGACGAAGAAATGTGTGAAGCTTGGGAAGTTATTGAAAGAAGGAGGTGGGCTTGAGCTGAAGAAGAAGAAGAAGATACACAAGAAGAAGATGGATCAGGAAACGGGTCGGGTCAACCCGAGTTCGGATCCGGATCCAAACGAACACGACGCTGATCATACGGTAAGTGCATGTTAATATGTTCGTATAGTTTAGAGATCATTCAGAGTTCTGATTAATTTTTAATTCTTTTTTCGTTTTTTTTTCTAAATTTTAGTTTGACTGAGATCTCTATATTATTTTGGAAAACAATTAACATAGAAAATTAAATGTTTAAGCTTCACATAAATAATTTTAGATACTCTTGGTCTCATTGTTCTGACCTTTAATCATTATGAAGAATTCGTTGACAAAAAAAAAAAAAATCTAAAATTACTTCGTCCGTACGGAAGCTTAATTTAACTAAACCGGTCTTATAGGCCGCCGGAAACGACGGTGGAGATGGGTTTGTGAGGCGGAGTCACGGCGGAGGAAGAGGTGGTGGTGGTGGGTGGAGGCCAGCTTTACACAGCATTCCAGAATTTGGATCCTCATGAGATAGTTCTCAAAAGAAGCTTAGATATCATTAAAACACTATCCGACAGCATTGGAAGTTTTTTTTTATGTAAAGCGTTGTTATAATTGAATCTGCTTTAATGAATTTGGATTCTCTTTAAATATATTTCAAGAACTTTAATTGTTTCTAACATTTGAAATATTCGAAACTTTTTTGAGATATTGGAGAATGAGATTTATAAAACAAACTTTGGTTTTATATTGCATACAAATACAATAATCCAAAATGCTCAAACCAAAATAGTTTTGCGGAGATATGATTTTAACTATGCATAGTTTTTTTCTCGGTAGTTAGATTGACGAAGTTCGATCCGTAGCCAAAACCTATGACATGAACAACGCGATCTAGTGGTATTGAACTTCAAATGTTTGAACTAAACACTAGAATTAACCACTAAATTATGACCGTTTCGACAATATTTTAATCTTCTATGTGCTTCAATCCAAACAAATTTGTGTTGCTTTAATTTTCATGTAAATAGATAACAAAAAAGAACATGAAATTATCTTAAACTATGTTTTTCTACAAACCGACGGTTGTTTATAGTTTAGACATTTGGGATATTGTTGTTGGGTTCGACGTGTAATTAGATTTTTGTGTATACACTAAGTTTTAAGGACATCCCATCATAACGTTTCATGTCAAGATGTTAGGCGAAAACCACCACTCAACAAACCAAATGATAGGAGTTTAAGAGATATTTAAGCCTTTATAGATAATAAAATGAGATTTTTTAGGCCAATCATAATTATTGGATAATTAGCCATTTTATTAATTTATTAGTAGCTGATTATGGAAAAATAATGTAATCGCTTTATAAATTTGTTTGGCAGCTCATGTGGTCGGCCTTAATTCCGTCAATCATAGTTATGCAGTCAATAACTCAATTGACTAAAGCATGAGATTCCTTTTGGTTAAGTTAACTCGACGTAACGTAATTAACGGCTTAATCATTTTCATTTTCATTAATAGTCTTACATTTGATAATCGACCCAAATCATATTTTTTAGGTTACATCATCATCATGGGTTGAGTATAATATACACACATAGACATTCAAAAACCATATTGATTTTCTTTGCTACTAAGTATTTGCAAAATAAGTCAAATAATGCAAATCAAATTATTATTTTGTATTTTGAGGATTTTTTTTTTTGAAATAAACGCTGAAAATCAAATCAGTAAATATATTCTTAAGCATAAACATGCCGAAATTTTCTTTCAAATGAAAATTAATTTATAAATTTTAATATTACTTAGTTTATAATTAATCTAATGCGGGAAAATAATTTAAAATTTAAAATGAGCTGATTTAAATTTCAAATTTTATCAAAACATGATGTTAAATGTTTTAGTTATAAAAAAATATAACCCAAAAATAGCTGACGTTCTTCACTAGTGGAAACCAAATGTCAAAAAGTGAAACGGTATACAGACGAATATTATGTCACATTGAGAAATCTATTATTTATAATACTCTCCTGTAAAATTTCAAGGCCTAGTTGAGAGCAAAAAGAAGAAGAAAAAGTGTGACTAAGTTATAGACAGATGAAATGAATACGAGAGATCTGAAAAACAACAAAGAGGAATAATTTATCAGGAGATGAGCTCTAATTGGGCTTAAAAAGGCCCATTTACAAAGCCCAGAAGCCACGCTTAATTTTTTCCCAATATTACCATAAACACTCTCAAACTTTACTGTTATTTGCTTTTGATTCAATTCCGTGCCCTGAAACTTTTAGTTTTTCACATTTGTCCTTTTACCCGAAACCCCAAAAACCTATGGTTAGTGTTTATCTCACTGCTACATATCTCTGTGTTCTCTTGAACTTTTGTTTGTGTTGGTGGTGGGTTGAACACCCCCATAAACTCGACCCATTTAAAATTTTGAAGTCCATTAATTTTTCATAAATAGAGAGTGTTCAAAGAGAAGAAACACAATTTTTTTTTTTTTGGGGGGGGGGGGGNTTTAAGAGAGAGAAAGAAGAAATAATACCTTCAAATTTTCACTATTTATTTTTTACATCTCCTAGGCAATAACTTTCATCTAGGTTTCCAGTCTCAGTCCAGCCGAGGACGACGTTCCCAGTCAGCTAAGGACGAATTTCACAGTCCATTTCCAGCCGAGGAAGAGATTTCCTGTCCAGCCGAGGACAAAGTTCCCTGTCCTAGTCCAGCCGAGGACGGGATTTCAGTCTAGCCGAGGATGAAGTTCACAATCCTAATCCAGTCGAGGACAAAGTTTCTAGTCCTAGTCCAGTCGAGGACGGGATTCCAGTCTAGCCGAGGACGAAGTTCACAGTCCCAGTCCAGCCGAGGACGAGATTTCCTGTCCAGCCGAGGACAAATTCACAGTCTCAGTCCAGCCGAAGACGAGATTTTTTGTCCAGCCGAGGACAAAGTTCTCAGTCCTAGTCCAGTCGAGGACGGGATTCTAGTCTAGCCGAGGATGAAGTTCACAGTCCCAATCCAGCCAAGGAAGAGATTTCTTGTCCAACCGAGGATAAAGTTCCCAATCCTAGTCCAACCGAGGACGGGATTCCAGTCTAGTCGAGGACGAAGTTAACAGTCCCAGTCCAGTCGAGGACGAGATTTCCTGTCCAGCCGAGGACAAATTCACAGTTCCAGTCTAGCCGAGGACGAGATTTCCTGTCCAGCCGAGGACAAAGTTCTCAGTTTTAGTCCAGCCGAGGACATAATTTCAGTCTAGCTGAGGACGAAGTTCACAGTCCCAGTCCAACCGAGGACGAGATTTCTTGTCCAGCCGAGGACAATGTTTCCAGTCCTAGTCCAGCCGAGGACGACGTTCCTAGTCCAGCCGAGGATGAGCTTCCAGTCCAGCCAAGGACGAGATTCCAGTCCAGCCGAGGACGAGGCTCCCAGATATTGCCGAGGACGAGGCTCCCAAAAATTACCAAGGGCGAAGCTCCCAGAAACTTCCGAGGATGAGGCTCCAGACACTGCCGAGGACGAGGCTCCCAGACACAGCCGAGGACGAGGCTTCCAGACATTGCCTATACGAGGCTCCCTAACGACGATGTCATAAATGACGAGGTAACAGACGATGAGGTAACTTACGACGAGGCCCGAGCTTCTAGGCTCACATCGAACTTCGAGGTAACAAAGAACTACGTTTGGCTTGATACCGATAAGGATATGTAGGCAGTCTCTTTGGAGACGCATCTATTTCATTACATATTTCATTATTACTAACATATTCTTTGAACGTTAGCTCATTAGACGGAAATTGGAGACCCAAAATATTAAATGAAAAGTCGCGTTCACAATTTCTATCATAGTTCAACGAGCCAACGCTCGGTCCATCAGTTTGGTAAGGTTTTAACTTTTAAGCATATCCACAAGTATCCAAGTTTATAGTTAACGCGTCAACCTTTGGGTTTACAAGTCATATTGACGTTTGCTTCCATAGGTGAGTTGTTTCTCTTCTGCTGCTCGGCTTGAATTTACGTTCTGATGGTATTGTCGTCTGAACCATAAGTCCCTTGATACCGAACATAACAAGATATGATTATATTGTCTTACATATTATATACATCACTAAATAATTTGTTCTTTATAGGAACTTGTCACGAGCAATTGGATTGTGCCTTCATAGTCGGTGGAAGAAAGTCTCTAAAGGTTCATGGTTTCAGACAATGTCACCCTTTGACCATAAAAAGATCCTTTGTGTAAGAATAGCTAGCTCATCCAAGATCTTGATCTGTGTTATCTCTCTTAGATCACATCTCAAAATCTAAACTGAAACCATGGTTCAATGGTTCTTTTTAGGAATCAAAGGGATGTGAGGATCTTCACCGTCTGAATCTGATACTTAGCCTTCCTCATTCTATAAACCTCCTGAAAGGAACAAACTAACAAAAGAAGAGTGGAAGAAGCTCGCTAAAGATAGCAAGACGAAGGTGGTTCAAGCATTGGTTTTATTCACCTTACATTAGCAAATAGGCAGCAGCAAATGCGGATATGATCAATATGACTCCGAGAAAAGAGTCTTGTTTAGCACAGGCCGGCCACGCAAATAGCTACGTTGGTACTGAACCAAGCCGGTTTAAATCTCAAACCGATTAGAGAGATAGATTGAGAGCTCTTGTAGTTGTAATTGTAGACTTGTAAGTAAAATTGCTTTTTTCTGTTGTGAATTGTGTTAGTGTTTTAGCTTTTGTAGAATTGTATGTCAAAAAAAGAAAAACAATCCTAGTTGGGTTTTTGTTAGGTTGTGTCATGTTTTTTGTGAGTAGACACGCAATGATCAATGTTCTTTTCATGGTCCTTAATGGCTTCTACTTTTTTTTTTTGGATTCTGATGTTTTAGTGTTATATTTTTTTTTCATCTCCAACCACAACACCAAATCTCACACTAAAAAGAATGTTATCTATTATTATATTACTAGAGGATCAACCGGGTTACGCGCGGTTTTATTGTTTTTGTTAAAGAATTGAATATACTTTTTGCTTAACTAAGTCTAAGTCATTCCTATTTAATTTTGTTAAGTTTACTTTCTATTATTTATGTTATAATTATTTTAACTCTTTACAATTAAAAGGAAAATTTAGGATATCTTATAGAGCAATCTTCTATTTAGAAATTTTATTTTTTGAAGTTATTATGTGAATTTATTAAATTTTAGGAAGATGAGAAGCTAATTAAAATGTTGAAGAAGTATTCAAACACCAAATAAGTGTAATAAATTTAATTTTATTGTTTTATTTTAAATGAAATATAATTAATAAAAAGGGATGATGTGTCATTCTATGGAGATCTCCTTTCATCTTTTATAGTATAGATTAGATTTAAGATTCTCTTTATTTTTTAATAGTTTTAATAAATACTAATTATTTTTATAATTGATTAACTATAAATAAATATAAGATTTAACAATGTTTTATGACTCAAAGAAAATTACAATGCATATATTAAAATAATATACAAAAATTACAAAAAATAAATTAGACGATACAAATAATTTTATATTATAAAAGTAAAATGAAAATTATTTGAAAGATAATGATTTAATCATATTATTAAGTTTTAATGATAGTTAAACCACAATTTAAATATATTCTTTAAATACAAACAACCATAAAATAATACTATTATTTTTTAGTGTTTTGTGAATAGTGTCACACCAAATTTGGTGTGTAACTATTCATAAAACACTAAAAAAAAAATTTGATGTTGGAATTTGCCGTTTCATTGGAGAGCACACAACACCAAATTTGGTGTTATACCGTTCCATTGGAGTTGCTCTTAAGTTGTGTCATGTTCGTGTGAGTGGACATGCATGATCAATGTTCTTTTCATGGTCCTTAATGGCTTTTATTTTTTTTGGATTTTGATGTGAATCTAATATGGATATATAATTATGCGAATATTATAAGATGTTTATCTATGTTCTTGGGAATCTGGACTTGGCATGTGGGTGGATTGTGCCAAACCAAAAAAAAAAGACTAGCATGTGATATGGGTGGATAAAATTCATTTTTTTCGAACTCTGAAAATCTCTTCAAACCTTGTTTGATTCAAGCGAGGAAGTTGAATTTGCTTTTTGTAGTTATATAATATATATAGTAAGGAAAAGTGATGACATATAAATTTGGCTGAAATTTAAGTTCAAACTATTATTCTAATTTTTTTTTAAAATGTTAAACATATTGTGCAGCCAGTCAGTGTTTATATGGTGCAGCCGGTCAGTGTTGACTGTTTAAATTAACAAAGTAGGACATAATTTTGATATCTATAGTTTAGAAAATGATTAGTACTTAATTATATTATAAATTTTGTGGCAATTGAACACTAACTTTTTTTTTGATAAAAGGTATTTTTATTGAAATGTCATAGTTAAGGACCGTAAGGTGTCGTCGATTGATTGAAATACAGAAGATCACCTAACTTTTGAAAGAAATTTATTCATAAATATTTATGATGCGAGAAAGACCTTTTTTATTAGAATATTTTCTTTATGTCTACTTAGATAAAGCTAATCAATAGTTTGCTGACAAAAAAAGATAAAACTAATCAATAAAAAAAAAGTTTAAGAAACTATTATAACCGACGGAAAAAAGGAACAATTAAAATAGTTGAATAAAAAAGAAAATAATATATACCGCACCGGCATTGCTTAGCTGCTTAGCTATAAAGGAAAGAAACAAAGAATTGCTTAAAAAGAGAGAAAAGAGAGAACTCATCATAAAGAAAAAAGAAGAAAGAAGAAAGAAGAAGAAGATGTATAATCAAGAACAACATCCAGTCGGTGCTCCTCCTCCACAAGGTTTAGTCTTTAAACTCTTTGTTTTGTTTTGTTAATATTCATTCGGTGGTGTTTATCTTCTTCTCTGTTTTGTTTATTTTGCTCTTCTTGACTTCTGATGTTGATTATTATTATGTAATACTGTAAAGGATATCCTCCAAAGGATGCTTACCCACCAGCCGGTTACCCTCAGGCCGGTTATCCACCGCCGGGATATGCTCAGGGATACCCTGCGCAAGGCTATCCTCCGCCGCAATACTCTCAAGCTCCACCGCAAAAGCAACAAGCCGGCATGCTTGAAGGATGGTACGTTTGTTTTTGATTATAAAACTATCTCTCTTTTTTGTTTTTCTTTGTCTAATAATAGTATTAAGACGACTTACTCTGTTTTATACATCACAGTTTGGCTGCTCTCTGTTGTTGCTGTCTCTTGGATGCTTGTTTCTGATCTCAGGAATTATACGTTGACTACTCTGCCAACGATTTGATTTCATATAAAATGTAATGTTAAAAGACCTTAAGACCTTTGTTTCATTCAATAATCTCTCTTGTTTTTGTTTAATCTTCTTTTCGCTTTATGATTTGTCTTTTAACTTTGGTAATCTTATTGACTATTGACTTGACCATCGCTTTTCCCATTTGAAATCGAAATTTTCGACAAGTAAACGATGAAACATCTCAAAGGAATGTTTTGAGTTTAGATTTTCTTGCAGCAAGGACGCAGTAAAAGAATCATGGATAATAATAGTTTCAGACAAATGATGAATGACAAGAAAATATGAATGTTTCCTTATCGAGTAAGGTTTCTCCTTGGCTCGAGACTGCGTAAGATCAGTTTTGCAGTTGAGGGTTGCCTTTCCACTTGAAGTTGTCTGAGTAAGACTTAGCCTGCACTTATGATCATTGTGTTACATTCATACTTCAAACTTAAGAATCATGACTAGTCAACAAACAGTTCGTTTTTGATGAATCATAAGGAGTAGGTTCGAGCAGTCGTTCATTACACTAATCTCAAAACTGAATTTTGAAAAGCTTCTAATGAGTTTGAGTTCTGTAAGTCACAAGTGGTATTAAGTAAAAGATGGTTACTAACCTTCAATAACGGCGTTCTGTGCTTCTTGACCTGCCATGAGGTTATAAGATGTGAGCCTTTAGTGCTCTGGATTTTGTATCAAGGGCTCTTAAAACAGAGACCTAATAGTTTCCTAACATGTGACTATGACCAGAAAATATTAAGGTGTGGACTCATGATAGAAACAACATACCAAATAGTCCCAACCTAACACTTTCCTAACATGTGAATGTGACCAGAAAATTTGAGGTATGGGAACTCATGATAGGAGAAACATACCGCATAGTCCCAACCATGACGCTCTGCAAATGACTTCGCAGCCTCTTCTGAATCAAAACCAAGAGCCGAGTCACCGACATTGGCATAGGGATCACCTGTAGAAGTCCAGCCCATCAATGGATTCTCCCACCTAACAAAACATATCGAAAGCCATAAGAGACTATTACATAACCCATCATCGAGCAATAACAGACACCAGAAGCTATTAGTCTGATATCATAAGACTGCATCCAAATTTAGCATTTGCAAAAGAGAGGAGGGCATTAAGCATAAGACTCATATGAAATGATCGACAGAGGACATAACATGTATCTCTAGATGGATCTACGAATGAGCAAAACACTATCCATCCCCCACCAAGAGATTGAATGAAGAAGAAGGTTTCATACTTAAGTGTGGAGACGAAATTAATCTTCCATTTCCCAAGTTTTCCAGATCCTTGTTGTGTAGCAGTTCTTGCAGGTGAGTATATTATCACCTGCAAATTTCAAAACCTAATCGATTGTTAAAGACCCAACACACAACGCGAGCGAGCTCGATTTCTCCAACAAAGAACCAATCTTCGATTGAGCAATTACGCATTGCAATCCGTAGAGATCAATTCATAATAAAGGAAGTAAATCGAATGCTTACTTACCTTCCGTGTAAGATGCTCCTCAGGGATTCCGGAGACTTTACCGATCTCACCACGCTTGTACTCCGACTCAACCACCGCGTCAGTGGAGAACGGCCGAACGACACGACGGAGAGCCACCGCTATACGGCTAGTCCCTTGAACAGCACGAAGCGCCATCGTTACGCGAATAGAGAAATCTGGAAAAATCTATGAGCTCTTTTGATTTGGCTTCGGTTTCTTATTTCCGGTGGATTTTAAGAAAATGTTGATGGTGAAGAAGGATAAAAAATGATTTTCAGTTCAGCCATTAAACGTTTTAAAAATTGTCATATCGGTCTTTGTATTATGTTAAAATTCTCTAAACATTCCCTAAATTGTCTGTGTAACCAACTAAACCCAAAGTTGTCCGCCCACTTCTCCAAAACAGAATGATAACAACACTACACCACTTAGTATTGTGCCTTTGGCTACTGATGAAGAACAGGCAAGAGCTGGACGGAGAGTTACTTATGATAAATGGGCATGACAGCGCAAGAAACTCCATCAAGAGCGGTTGCAGACGCGGAATTCGCTCTCCCAGAGGCTGAAGATGCAGCAAAAAAGGCCGTGAGAGCAGAAGCTGAAGCTGCTCAGATATTTGCAAAGGTCGCCATGAAACCTTCGTAAATCATGTGTTGGTAAAAGATGGGAGA
The DNA here is from genome assembly GCA_900406275.1 of Anastatica hierochuntica. NCBI lineage: Eukaryota > Viridiplantae > Streptophyta > Magnoliopsida > Brassicales > Brassicaceae > Anastatica > Anastatica hierochuntica. Next base: position 13,117 of record OVAN01000435.1, read on the forward strand.
TTCTACAACAGAGCAAGCCATATACATATACATACATACATACCAGTTTTACTGGTTCTGCATAACCAGTTTCTTTTTTCTTCCTGGATGCTCTACTCTTCGGATAAAATCAAAATCTCATTGAAGATTCGAGGAAATATTACAAGTATTTCAAGTCTCTTTCTTACTATCCTCTTCCCATTCTTTCAGGATGTCATAAACTGAAAGTAAATCAGATTCTTCATCGTCATCATCAATCTTGAGTTCTAGACCCAACGTCTCGAGTTCTGTCTCTGTGAACTCCCAAGCTTCGCCATCTGTATCTTCCATAGTTATCTCATGAAAAAGCAAATCGTGCTCCGGTTTTTCGCTGTGACTTTGAGTTATGTCAGTGGGTAACAGTGGCTTTGTTGAAGTAGAAGAAGACCCACATAGAGACTTCAATGACTTTGAGAGGTTCGAGACAGTTGGTTCACTTGCATAATCACAGTCAAGGAGATAAGCAGAGAGCTTCTGAAGATTTTCTTGAGTAACCCAGTCTTGATTCTCCTCAAAAACATCGGTCCATTGTTCTTCACTGATCTGGAAAGAAGCGAGAGCCACTGTATTGACCAGCGTGATTGCCCTTTGGTAATCGCCTTTAGCTGTTGCGTGACACAACATTTCGGTAAAGAACAATGGAGGAGGGATTTCTCCATCTTCAAGAATCGCATCGAAGGCGTGCTCTAGCAGATTCCACTGCATTAACAAAAAAAATTTCACAGCTTATGCTTCAAAAAACACTAACTGAAAACCCAACTATTAGGAGCATTCGTGTTCGTTACCTTCCCGGCTCTCGATGCTTTGACAAGCATTGGTGCGATTTTTGTTTGATCCATTTGATACCCGGAAAAAATCATTGTCTGATACACATGCTCGAAGTATTCCCATTGGAGTGATCTAGCTGAAGCTTCAAGCATAAAGGTGTACGTGTACTCGTTTGGTATCAGATGAGTTTCTTTTTCTTTCATAATCTCTTCAAACAATTCTTTCGCTTCTGAAAACATATCGTTCCTTCCATATACTCTAAGCATCATGTTCATAGTTCCTATATTCGGGTCGCATTTATCTTTCATATATTGGAATATAGCCATGCAATCATCAACATGACCACCGTGAAATGAAGCCGCAATGAGTCCTGTGAAGGTAATCTCCAGTGGCTTGCAATTTTCAAGTCTTTTTATCCTCCCCACCTGCATTTACGCATTCTCAAGAAAGTTAGCTTCGCAGGTTTCTCTGAGCTGCGAAACGGGTAAAATATGAGGGAACTTGCCTCGAGCATGGCATCACGCCAACGCCCGTTATTGCATAGACAGCATGCCAGTTCGTAGTAAACAGAACCTGTTCCTATGACTCCCTTTTGTTCCATATCTCTGACTGCTTCAACAGCTTCCTCGATTTTTCCTTCTCTCCAGAGAGCTTGGACAAGAACTGAGAATCAAATAGGTGCTATAAAAATCATCTTACAGTACAGAGACCAAAAAGGAAAAACATGACTACAGATAGAACCAATAGCTACCCTTGTATGTAATTGCTTTGGGAGCTTCGCCACTGCTTTTCATCTTCCTAAAGAATTCGTGAACACGATCATACTTACCCGACTCCAGCATAACCTGTCACAAACACATCTTAAAGACGGCTCCAAATGCATATTTGAGGGTACCCACTAAAACTACTCCAAATCCTAAAATATTTTGTTGGGGCTGGAAAACCAGAACGCTACCTCCATCGCAAGTCCATATGTAGCTCCATTAGGTCTCAGACCATTTTTTCTTAACTCTACAAATACCCATGAAACAGCCTTCCATTGGAGTGATGGAACACAAGCATTCAGAATCTGGGAACAAATTAAGCCGAGAATGGATATTACAATTAAATACAGTGATTCTCTGGGCATAGATATTGAACAAGTTTCGCAACTAAGAAATGCTCACTTACAGCATTGTACACAACCAAGTCGGGTTCAAGCACAGGATCCCAGTTCTTGTGGCGCAAATTCTTCATTAGCTTAATCGGTTTCTGCCTCATGCGCTCGATTACTTTCAGCAACTCCTTCAAAAAACCCGCTTGCCCAAGTGTCACAGCAATACTGTGGTATGCTGCCATATCAGGATACAACTGGCGATCACCCTAAAGTGACTAAAGGATGAGAGTTAATCCAAAAAACTGCAATGAAAATGCTATTGCATGATGTTCATCTGCATCAACCATATAGTGAATGACTCAAATCAGAAGTTACTTACAAGCATCTGATTGAATATCTGGAGAGCTTCCTCGGGCCTCCTTGCAAACCCAAGAACAGACAAAAGTTTGGTGTAAACAAACCTGTAGAGATCAGTAACAGGCCAGGTTTTACTAAATCAGAAATAACAAATTCTACAGATTCACACTTAAGAAAAGATAGCTAATAGTCAAAGAAACATCACCTGCTCCTAAGATGTTTACGCTTCTTATCAGAATAAACCCAACGAACAACAGCTAAAGCTTGTTTCCAGCTATTCTTACGTCCTAATCGATCAACAATCTTAAGCATTTGATCTTCAGTGAACTGTAACCCTGACTGATTCATCATCCTCACAAACTTCCAATGCTTCTCAGTAATCTCTCTACCACTCAACCTAAAGGTAACCATCAATGTCCTCTTGAATCAAAGTCTTGGAATCATCCACAAGTGTAAATGTAAAAGAGAGAGAAAAAAACCTGTCAACGAGAACTCTGATAGCTTCTCCTTCGTTACGCCATCGCTTCGCAGGATCAAATTCTCTGTATTCGTTTCCGGCCACATCGAACTCTTCCACATCAACATCGTCTTCGAGAACCCAACGCAGATCCTGCTCGAGTATCTTCTTCAGCTCTTTGAGATTCTCCTTCTTCAGTTTACCGCCACCATCTTCTTCTCTCCTCACACCACTAACGAGCTCCTTCAGTCTCACTCTCTCGATCCCCTCCCATGGATTCCCCACAATCAAACCACCGTCGATCCTTCCCCCTTCGCGGCTCCCTTTTCCCGAAATTGACCTCGTGAATTGCTTGTACTCCCGCCTTACAGCTTGGAAACGAGATTCTTCCTCCATAGATTGCTTCTGCGCCTCCGTATACACCTCCGATGTCTCCGCTTCCGATTCCATTTCGCGCTTGGTTCTACGGTTGTACTTTTGAATTTCTTTTTTTCGGAGATTACTCAGGATCTTAGGGGTCGGATCAACACCGTACTTGAGCAGCCTCCGCTTCATTTTTTCCATATCTGGTTCAAATCCCGACGGTGCTCTTGCCGGCGACTGTGAAAATCTCACCACCGAAGCGTCCATTGTTGCGAGGATAAGTGCAGGTGAGAGAGAGAGAGCAGTTTATTTTATCCTATCGCATTTTCAATAATATCCGATTTTGGCCTGAAGTTCTCCAATATTGTGAAACACGCCACTATATTTTTTCATTTTTCAAATTACGCAATTAAACTCGTGAAATTGAGAATCTGACCCTGAAGGAAGGTAAATCTCATCGCTTTAGAAGAAGAACAAAGATGTCAAAAGAGAAGAAGAAGAACAAATCTAATATACAGAGAACTTCTGAAGATGCAGAAGAAAACAAAGACAAATCTTGTATTTCACAGGATATAAAAAACAGTCTTCTTCCACCGCCATCATCATCAATGGAGCAAACACAGGACTAAGAAAAAGATCAAGAACCGCAAAAGCATTCTGTTCTTTTGGTACAAAGTTTAGCTCGCTGATTTAGAGTGCTTTACAAGCCAATCAATGACTTGGTCAATGTTGGTGGAGTTCTTGCAAGATATCATAAAGCAACATACTTCTCTATCTGTGATTGACTTGAGTCCCCTGTGCAAACAAGGTAGAAAACATATATCAGAATCGAACTTAAAGAAGGGGACACAAGTCTTTTCTCATGTCTTTGGTTTTAAGGCTTACATTTCCTCGGTTAAGGCTTCTTTGGACAAAGCTCCAGGCCTGTCGATTTTGTTACCAAGAACTAGAAGAGGGATACCACTAAGAGAAGTCTTGCTCAACAAATCATGGAGTTCGCTTTTCGAGACACCAAGGTTGTCAGGATCAGCAGCATCAACTACATACCTGGAACAAGAATCAGACCAAATTGTGGCAAGAGTCAAAAGAGTTTCCAACATCTAACAAACCACAAGCTAACCATTAAAGATACTGAGAAAGAAAAAACAAAGTAGATGGATCTATACACAATGGCAGAAACAGAACGGCAGTAGCGTTCCCACATGCTACGGAACCTAGGTTGACCACCGAGATCCCAAAGTTTGATTGTAACACTTCCTTTTGTCACTTTCCTCATGTTGAAGCCAACCTGAAAAGAGTAGAAGAATACTTTGTTATGGTTAACCCAAACGCGCACAAACCTTCATTAATCCAAAAGGAGTGATGTAACCAACCGTAGGGATCATGTCTTCACTATATCCACCAGTCTGAACAAAGGAAATATAAGAAGTCATCAACGAATGCTTTAAGAGAGATATAGAAAGGAGCGGTTAGTGTGGGGGAGGAAGCATAATACTTACTGCAATAACGTTAACAAGTGATGTCTTTCCTGCATTTTGAAGTCCTATAAGTGAAAGCTCCATTTCTTGCTTGAAGAAGAGGCTGCAAAAATAAATGACATCTTTAAACTTTATATTATATCTCAATACTCACAAGCCCTTTTCACCTTTGATCTTTGTGAGGCAATCTTCATCTACAAATTTAACCAATCTAGATCCGAGATAGATTTCCCCAATTGTATTTTCTAAACCCTAAACTTTGATTATCACATCCAAAAGCTTAGATTTGGCTGAAATTGTTTGATTCTTCCTGACATTGAGCTCGTATATCAAGTTGAAACAATCCAAAATCAAAACTTCAAGAACCAAAGAAAAAAGAAAATGAAGCAGAAGAAGAAATAGGAATTACTAACCTACGGAGCCAATTGAGAAAAGCATCCCACAAGCCCATAATTTTTATATGATTCAAGAGAACTCAGATTCCGACAGAGACAGAGATTCTCAGAAACAGAGACGACAGATCGGTCTGCTTGCTCGAAATTCTCCCTCCGCGGATCTCTCTATCGAAGCTTCTCTTCTTTTATTTTAGCTGCTGATATTATTATCTCGCGATGTAGATAGCCGGCGAATTAAAAAATAAACGTCAGAAAATCTGGACCGTTTATATTAATGTAGGTTCTTATAAGCCGTGAGATTAACGGTGTGGATTCGATTGTGGAAACTGAAGACAGAGCGAAATCCACGGAGGACGCATATTAAAAATATTTGATTATAGCCAATCAGAAGAAAGATTCGATGAGACAGAGAGAATTTCGGAAGAAGAATTTGTTAGCATCAAATCACTCGCGTTAAGGAGGCGCGTAATAGTCACGGACCAATGATTAGCTCTGGAGTGGCAACTCCAGGAGAAATTGGCGGTGGTGGGATTTGGAAGCTGGACCCCCATACGCGGCGTTTTGAGGCAAATCGTGTTGTTGATAGTTTGCTCAAATTGGTTTTATTTGGGCCATTAAGGCCCATGAAAAACTTTTTTGGGTTAAAGGAATAGTGTTTTCTTTAATCGTCTCAATTATTACTACTCTTATTATAAATTTAGAAAAAACAAAAAAAAATATTTTGGATTGCGTATCTATTAATCCGTAATAAATTGCTCATTGCTTTAGTCAACCAATGAACCAAAAAACTTCCACCGAGTAGCGCATTTTTTATAAATATTTTTTGAAAAAAACATATGGACCAATGATTACGTTACCTATAATAAAATTACAAATAAAAAATCTAATAAAACGTGAAGGAAGTTCGAATCGATTTATCTACCCACTTCCTCCTGTTGATTTAGGTGAATTTTGGTAATTAAATTGTTGACCAAAAAGTTATTATGACTTACACACATATGGAATTTATATTATTGCAAACTTATCAGAAAGTTGCAAAATTATACATTGGAGTAGATTTTGGTGGTGTTAATAGAATTGACCATGGTGAAGTCTTTAATAGAGTCGTTGGTTGTATTTTTCTTAACTGTGACTTGAAAATATAGAAAAGTTATCTTTTAAAAAATCTAAAAACCCTTCTCATCAAGTGAGGAATTTAATTCTTTAACAAAAAAAAGTGAAGAATTTAATTATAATATTAATATTTAAATATGGAACCGGCCAAAACTATGTAGTATGTACACGATAGTAATAAAAATAAAGTGTATTTTGATCTTTTTTTCTTCTTTTTACCTTTTTAGTAAGAGATTTAAAACCAAATAAGTCAAATAAAAACCCATAAAAGACGGCTCAAGATACGTTACTCTAATCACTCTCCTTTCTTCAATTTAACAAAAACAAAAAATAAAGAGAGAACAATATAGCCACAAGCTATTCTTACCTTAGTTAGTAAGCCATACACACGAAGAACAAAAAAAAAAACAAAGGCAAAATAAAATAAATATATATTAAAGAACTTCCATAAAATCTCTTTTTAATTCAAGAATCCATCAAAAATAACACACAAGGAACATGATTTTCGATCATCAACTTCTTGAAAATGACAAATTCAAGAATGATGATCGGAGCTCTGTTTCAGCTCCTTTTAACGGCCGTGATCTCTCTGAGTTTGGCGGTTTCCGGTTTATCGGACGGTGGAGATCATAATAGGTTTAAGAGACGCGATCCTCTAAACAGCTTAAGATATTACGACGGAGGCTTCAATGTCCGCGACAAACATTACTGGGCAGTGAGTCTCTTCTTCTTCTTCTTCTTCTTCGTCTTCTTCTTTTCTTGCGGTTAATAGTTTGATTGTAACTAAATGTTACTGAATCTCAGGCTACGGCGTTTACCGGAATCCACGGTTACGCCGTCGCTGCAATGTGCATTATTGCCGGCGTCTGTTTAGGACTTTACGCAGCTTTCTCCGACAAGAGTATACGCGTTTCTTCCACGCGCCACCGTCGATATCTTGATCACTATTACCTTCCTCTGTTCTTACTTCTCGTCCTCTTCATGATCATTGCCATGTAAACTTTATATTTTAATTTTTATCTCACACTAATTCCAAACCGGTGTTTGGTTTATTATTGGTTTAATTTCGATTTTGTTTTAATGCGGTTTGGTTTAAACAGAGCAACAACAGGGATAGTGATAGCAGCAAACCAGAGCTCGAAGAACAGAACAGAGGAGATGAAAGAAGCCATAGACAAAGCAGGAGAAGATGTCGAGAGAAGTATCCGTACAGTGATCGTGACTTTAACTAAGATTCAGTACTTGTTGCTTCCGTACGATCAGAAAACGACTCATCTTCTCAATGTCACCACTCATCGATTAGGCAAAGGATCTCGTCTTATTCAAAGCTTTGTTCATCACAACAGTCGTTCCATTGATCTCGCCATCAAAATCTCGTATAATCATGAAACGACTCGATCTTTTATTTTTCTTAGTTTCTTTGTCTTTTAATCTCTCCTCTGTTTCAGAAAATCTAACATTGTTATGCTCTGTTTTTTTATTTCTTGTTTCTTAGGTATGTAACACATCTTGTGACTGCATCTACCAACTTGCTCGTTTTGCTTCTAGCTTTTGGTGAGATCATTTAACACTTTAGCTAAAATTGTGAGAAGTTTATGATCTTTTTGTGGGTTTAGGGTTTTAGACTAATTTTGACGTGTCTTTACTTTGCTTTTGCCTCTCTCTCTCAGCACCTGTATTGCTTCATTGGCACCCTGGATTCATCATGTAAGCAGTTCGAAATCGAATAAAGCATTGTTCTTGTTTAAATTTGTTTTAACACTTTTAAAGATTAATGGCAACCTTTTTCTTGTTTTGAACTTAAACAGAGTGATATTACTATGTTGGATCTTAACCACTCTTTGTTGGGTTCTAACCGGATTCGATTTCTTCATTCACACGTAAGCTATTTAAACCCTAAAACTAAAAATTTCTGCCCCTAAACTTCAACTTCTCAGTTTCCACTCGACACAGCTTTGCAGAAGACATTTGTTCAGCTTTCACTGGCTTCACACAAAACCCACAAGACAACACACTGACCAATCTTTTCCCTTGTATGGATCCTCTTCATTCAGATAAAACGCTAACTGAAATCAGTTTAATGATCCATAACTTTATCACCGAGGTATAAAATCGCTAACATTATGTCTTTACTTCCAAGAATCAAGAATTGCAAAATCTGAATCCTCTGTTTCTTGTTTCTTTTCAGTTAAACGCAAAAGTAGCTAACTCGATGCGTTTGTACGAGCTAACTGATCGGAGAACTAGTGTATCGTCTACGCCGGAATCTGGACCGATATGTGATCCGTTCGTCGGACAAAATGTGAACAGATACACACCACAGAGCTGCTCCAATGGCGCCATTCCCATCGGCGAATTCCCAAATGTAAGTCTTTTAAATTCTACTCATTAATACCTAACTTCACAACTTCAAATGTCGTTTTTTCGATATATAAAACATAACAAAAGCATATATATACATACAAAGCAAAATCTAATTTTCATATATTAAACCCTTTTTGGTGATGTTATAGATTCTTTCAAGATTCACATGCCACTACAAAGAGCCACCGGAAACTTGCAGAATCACCGGAAAATTCGTCCCGGAAGCAGCTTACCTCAAGGTATATGCTTACAGCAACTCGGCTCAAGGCATGCTCGACATCTACCCTTCTCTTCAAAACCTAACACAATGCCTTGCCGTGAAAGATACGTTATCGAGCATTGTCTCTAAACAGTGTAAACCGTTTAGGGCTTCGTTGTATTGGCTTTGGGCATCGATACTTGCACTCTCTCTGATTATGAAGGTTCTGGTTCTGCTCTTCGTAGCTAAAGCTTTTCAAGAGAAAGGGAAAAGTTTTGCTTGGTTTTCGATTAATCCAACTTCTTCTACAGAAGAAAGACGACAAGTGAATATATAGTTGCTAGTGTGTATACTATAATAGAATTTATTCTCTTTTAGATATTTACATTTTTTTCTGAAAAAAATAGAAGTGAAAGAAAAGTGGTTTAAGAAAAATGTAAATATGACATTTTATCAAACAGTTGTAACAAGAGCGTGCGTGACACAACAAGTATTTGTCCACATTAATGTAATTTTATTTTCATTTCATTAGATGTTTCGTATTGTAACACAGTTTTAACATCTGATAAAAAAAATAAATTTCAATTTCTTTGTTATTTCATCTTAAAAGATAGAAAGTAAAACTTTTTTTTTTGTCTGCAATAGGAAGTAAAACTTAATAATCTATTAAGCAAGGGTAAATAGAAATTAAAAATTATAATGAAGCGAGATAATACTATAATTTATTTTAAACAATTAATGAGAGAAAGGAAAAGGTGGGAAACGAATTTGTCAACCACTCAAGAAACCACATATCTCATGTGCATGAATTATATTTTAAATTGAGTAGAATACAAATGAAGATTATTTTTAAACAAATGTTAATTACTGTTAAATTAACTAGATTAACAAACAAGAATATGATAACAATTTTTTTTTTTGGGTCAGAAATAATAAAATGACTATTGTAGGGGAATTAAAAAGGAAAAATAAAAATTACTGCTACTAAATGTCATAAATTACTGCTACTAAATGTCAATGATATGCTCCGGATAATAATAAAATATTCAAACATTGATAATAGCAAATCAGAGATTAATCAGACTATTTAATAATTAGCAGTACCATCATCACCACTTTTTTTTTTTTTTAATTATTAAAAATTAGCGGAGAAAGCAGCAAAGAAATTTATCAGACCTGACTGGATCAGAGGAAGAAGAAGGAGACTAGAAGAAGAATCGTCACTCTCGTCTTCGTTCACACGTCGGACTCATTCTCAGAATCTCTCTCTGTTCATTCATCTTGACAGATCCATCTCAACTAAACCCATTTCTCTATCGCTCTCTCGATTTAGTTTCCTAATCTCACCGAGCTTCTTCTTGATGCGGAGCATCTGAGACAAAACTGTTGTTGTATTTTTGGTGTTTTGCTTCCAAGAAAAAACTTCAGACAGTTTTGCCAATCCTCTGTATTCATGTCGGGAAATTTGGCTTCTGTCGGTCTCCGGCGGTTTTCCGGTAAGATTTCCGATGAATCACTCTCCGAATTTTACTGAGCTTACTTTGTTTCTGCTTTGCTCTTTTAAGAGCTTTGTTCATTTGGGTGTTGGAACTCGGATCTGATGTCTCTAGATTTGAGCTCATTACTTTGGTAATGAAACTAGCTTCAACACATCTCATCGAGCTGTACTTCTTTAGTTTAAGCAAAATCAACCCTAATCGATTCGAAATGAATCAAATCTGCTTTCAAGATTCGATCCACAATGGAATTTGATGAAATTTTGTAACAGATTTGATCTTTAATAGCTTGATTGTTTTTGTAAATGATGATTAGAGTTGTTGAATCTCACGGTGTGATTGTGATCATTGTAATGATGGCAGGTGGTGGTTTCAGATGTTCATTGCTTACTATTGTATGGACCGTCGTGGGGTTTTTGCTAGCGGCTCATCTTATCTCGCTGTATAGCAGAAAAGATAACAACATTGATCAAGAACAAGAAGTAGTTTCTTCTGATCAGTTACATAGTCTTCGTGTTTATAATCATCCCGTTGTTCATCAACTTGTGAGAGTTGAAGAAGAGATCCTGAGAATGCCACCACCTAGGAAACGTTCTCCTCGTACGAGCAAACGGAAATGGAGAAAACCAATCCCTCTGGTTGAGGAGTTTCTTGACGAGAAGTCGCCAATGCGGCATGTTTTCTTTCCCGATATGAAAACTGCCGCATTTGGACCAACCAAGGAAATGGGAAACGATACATTGCATTACTTCCCGGGGAAAGTCTGGATGGATACGGAAGGGAATCCAATTCAAGCCCATGGCGGAGGGATTCTTCACGACAAGAGATCTAACAAATACTATTGGTATGGAGAATATAAAGATGGACCAACTTACCATGCTCACAAGAAAGGACCAGCCAGAGTAAGTACCAGTTTGTTTCGCTAATCGTGTGGCTTTAACATTTAAGGTCTATTGTGGCTTAATTTTCTAACTCGTGCTGTGGTCAGGTTGATATTATAGGGGTGGGTTGTTACTCTTCGAAAGACTTATGGACATGGAAAAATGAAGGCATTGTACTAAGAGCTGAAGAAACAAACAAGACCCATGATTTGCATAAATCCAATGTTCTTGAGCGACCAAAAGTGATCTACAATGAAAAGACAGGGAAGTATGTGATGTGGATGCATATCGACGATGCAAACTACACTAAAGCTTCAGTTGGTGTAGCCATTAATGATAATCCAACAGGTCCTTTCGAGTATTTATACAGCAAACGTCCACACGGGTTTGATAGTCGGGACATGTCTGTCTTCAAAGACGACGATGGCATTGCTTACCTGATTTATTCGTCTGAAGTCAACAGCGTGCTTCATATCGGACCGTTAACAGAAGATTACCTCGATGTGACGCCGGTTATGAAGAGAGTAATGGTTGGGCAACACAGAGAAGCTCCAGCCCTCTTCAAGCATGAGAATACTTACTACATGATCACTTCATGGTGTACAGGTTGGGCACCAAATGAAGCCTTGGCTCATGCGGCTGGATCGATAATGGGTCCTTGGGAGAAGTTGGGGAATCCGTGTATTGGCGGTAACAAAGTTTTCCGGTTAACAACATTCTTTGCCCAGAGCACATATGTGATTCCTTTACCTGGTGTTCCTGGTGCGTTTATCTTCATGGCAGATAGGTGGAACCCGGCTGATTTGCGGGATTCAAGATATATATGGTTACCGCTAGTTATAGGTGGACCCGCTGATCAGCCTTTGGAGTTCAGCTTCGGGTTCCCGATGTGGTCTAGGGTCTCTATCTACTGGCACAGTAAATGGCGTCTGCCTTTAAACAGATAAAATGTTCTTACCTGTTCGCTTCTGCTGACCATTGTTGTTTGTATTCTGTAGATTAGGCGATTTTCACACACACCATTGTAAGGATTATTATTTCTAATAACCTTTTTTACTGAAGGAGCTTTATTACAGCTTCAGCTTTTGAACATCAAAGGTTCAATGTTGTCCTACAAATGCTATTGTGATTTTGGGTTCTAATCAAAACTAATCAACACTTTTACAAAAGTGGGCAGGGACTGTTTTCATCACATTACCAGCTAGAGAAATCTTTAAAGCCTGTGGAGGCTGAAGCACTAGTTGTTTTCCTCTTCTTAGACACTCCAATGCTTGGAAGATCAGAGTCTAAGGCATCACTAGTGTCTTTAGTGGCTGTATTACTCTTAGCTTTCAAGTATTTCCCTACACCACCGCCACCCGAGCCGGCTTCTGCTGTTCCTGATCCCGGATTGCTGTACCACGACCCGATCTTCTCCTGATACACCACAATGTATATATATAGTTATTCTTAGACCAATCAAAAGAAAAGAGACGAGAGAGTATGTATCTGGTGGAAGGAACGATACTAACAATGTCTTTGTCTTCGTTCTTCTCTTTCTCGGCTTTCTCTTTTTCTTCCTCTTCATCAGACTCCGTGTATGGATTCACAAACACATTTGCCTCAATTATCTTGATCTCTTCCTGCAGAAATTCCAAAATTCTATCTCATAAGGCTGAGCTTAGAACTATTCAAGAACAGAGTGAGTTGAGTTTTTGGAACTTACAAGAGGACGGTCGCTTTCATCTACAGGTACATTCTCCATCGCTGCGAGTGTTGACAAACCACCAACAACACCACCAAACACTGTGTGCTTGTAGTTTAAATGGGTTGCTGATTTGTATAAGATAAAAAACTGAGAACCATTTGTGTGAGGACCACTATTAGCCATACTAACAACACCTCTCCCGGAGTGAAGCAGCTTTGAGTTCGGCTCATCTTTGAATGGCTTTCCCCAAATCGATTCACCTCCTTTGCCTGTGCCAGTCGGATCACCACCTTGAATCATGAAGTTCCTTTGCAGAAGAAAGGATCACATATTTGTCAACCAATGATAATCTAATAAAGCCTCTTAAAACAAAACAGATTTCGAGGGGATTTATTCTTACCTGATGCTTCTGTGAAAGATCACTCCATTGTAGTAACCACGTTCACACAGAGTGATGAAATTCTCACATGCTCTAGGAGCTATATCACAATGGAGCTCAATATTCAAATCGCCATGTGATGTCTGAAGCTGAACATACCCTTTCTTTTTCGGGTTTTTCTCAACTTTGATAAGTTCAAAATCGTTTTGGGTTACAGGACTAAATGCAGTGGAAGTGAAAGAACGAGAAGCAGCACCTGAAGAATAACGGCTCTTTACCTGAAAAGAAGAATAAATAACATTTAACAACACACACAAAGCTCAAATCAGAGTTAATTCTGTACAAGAAACTAACCATTTTAGAATTAACAGGTGCTCTATCTCCGGCCATATGCATAGCTATTCTTGCAGCTGTTTTATCACTAGAACCAGCTTTAGCTGCAGCAGCACTTCTTCCGTGAACCGAAGCAGATGCAGCATCCACAACACTGTAAGTCTGCCTCGGTTTTGCCTCATCTGCTTTAGAATCCTCTTTAATTTTAGACCTCGACTCTAGAATCGCAGCAATAGCAGCAGCTCTTTCACTACGTGCCTTGTTTCCTCCTCCACCAAGTGAAGCAATCTCCTTAGCTTTTTCAGTTCCAAGATCTGCAAGCATCTGCTTGATATCTCCGGACGCATTTATATTATAAGTTGGGTCTGAGTTCATCTTCTTCAATTCTGTTAAAAAAACACACGCAAAGGAGCGTCACAACCAACATAAAAAAACATGAAGTATGATAAATTGGTTTGTTGGATAAGAAACTGCATCACACCTTCATCATCTATCTTAAGGCCGTTTTTAACGTGATCAAACTCCACTGTTACTTTACTATCAACTGCATTAGGATTCTGCAAAACATTATAAAAAAATGCTTTAGCCTTACACTATCCCATTGGCAAAAGGCCTTAAGCACAGATACACAGAGAGAGAGGGAAGTGTTAGTTACCTGAATTGTTATAAGGTCGGCTCTTGTGAATGGTTCTTCTGTTAGAAGCTCTTTCCAATTCTTAGTCTTGATATTTAACTCTTTGATTGCCTATATAACACTTACAAAACAAACGATGAGATTCACTGAAACCAGAATCCCTCTGGAAAAGCACCAAAGGAAGAAGACAAACCTCGTAGCAGAATACATTCCCGGTAGTCTTCACAGCAACAATATGGGTGAATTCGGTGAAGACTTTGTTCAGAACAGGACAATGATACTCTCCTACAATGGCAGCCACATAAATTTGTCTTAAAAGATGAAAAATCACACAAGGGACTAGATTAGTACATGAAAAAAAGATAAGAGAGAAAGAAGAAACCTTCAGAGTTTTTGTGAAATGTGAGAGGAATCAAATCTTCTCCTTTTAATGGTGCTCCTGTAACTGGATGCTTTCCGAATTTCCTAATGTAAGGCACTATGGTTCTGCAATTCAAGAACCCAATTCCAAAAATCAACAAAGTAGTAAGAAGAAAAACACTAAACTTGAAGACCTAATTGAAAAGCTTGGTGAGATGATAACTATTGAAACTACTAACGTTATTTCGAAAACACTCCCGTCGCTCGTACACACAGGATCCTCGAATGGCAGAAACGTAAGCCTGAATCAGAAGAAGAAATTGAATTTTGAATCCAAATTCGAAAACAATAGAATAATTGAAGAAATGGGTTTTGAAGAAACGCTTACGCGCAGCAATAAAAAGGAAGGCTTTTGAAAGGAGTACGCTTCTCTTTGGATTTAGCACCACCCCACTCTGTTGCCCACTCCGTTTTCGTTATGAACATTCGATCTTTGCTGTGCTGTTTCTTCCCCATCGCTTACTTTCTTCTTCTTCTTCTTCCTCCGACTTTGATTTCTCTGAATCGACTCGAATTATCTCAACCCTTAGATCGGAAGTTCGATTATAGCAGCTGAAACCCTAAAACGTTACGATTCTCCAAAGTAATTTGAGATCTGAGACGACGACTGCCATCGCCACCGCGTATTGTTTCTTTATTATTAATCCATCGCCGCCGCAGAACCCGACCCGGTTTTAAAAAAAAACATGTTCTGTTACAATTGGGCCGAAAATTTTAAGCCCAATAAGCCAATAATAGTCAGCTTGAGAGTTTTGGCGCCAATTATGTTTCTTTTTTTTTCACAATTTGATTGTCCAAAGTTTCTTTTTAAGGAATGTCACAATAATGACTTTTTAGTATTGCATACAAACAATTAAGACAGATGGTGTAATGATTTATTGATACACATGATGAGATCACACTTTTGAGCCTATTACAAGAGAAGTATATTACTATGATCATCAAGGGGTCTTGAGGTATCCATTTTTGTCCAAGTATGATACAACAATCTCTGCCATTTCAGACAGAGATGATGATGATGATGAAGATGAAGAAGAGAAACCCTTGTCTTTGTTGTTGTTTTGTATCACTATCTGCAAGTTCAATAGTAAGAAAATATTAAGAGGATGAATTACTGATTAGATATGATCATTAAAACGTTATAAGAACCTCGCAATCCAAAGGCGGTTCATAAGGATCGTCTACTCCTGTGAAACCTGAAGAAATGTTGTTGGTTGATGCACAATTCAACATATAATCAAAAAGGTTATATCCTTCAAAACGGATGCAGAAGTTACCTTTGATTTTACCAGCGCGTGCACGCTTGTATAAGCCCTTTGGATCTCTAGCTTCACAAACATGGAGTGGTACATCCATGAACACCTAAACAAGATTGAATAAAAAAAAACAGAACAATACTTCAACACATTTTTGTTAGGTTTTAAAATTGACTCTGCATTCACATTTAACCTCGATGAAATCTCCTTGGGGTAACAATGCGCGACACGCAGCTCGTTCTCTTCTGTAAGGAGATATAAGACTTGCAATACAAATGATTCCAGCATCTGCAAACAGTTTAGCAACTTCACCGACTCTTCGAATGTTTTCAGCTCGATCTTCTGCTTTGAAACTAAGATCGCTGTTTAAACCATGTCGAACATTATCGCCATCAAGGACATACGAAAGCTTTCCACGATTGTGCAAAGCTCGGCTAAGTGCACATGCCAAACTACTTTTCCCTGAAAGATTTTTGAAAGAATCTATTAGAGAAACCTAAACATCAAAGGTGGTGGAGATCAAAATAAGATAGTAAGAAGAAGAATCAAATAACCTGAACCACTTAAGCCAGTAATCCAAATGACACAACCCTTTTGCTTAATCAGTTCTTGCCTGTCGGATTTAGTGATCGGACAATTATGCCATACGATGTTCTTTTGCTTCCCGTTGATTTGCTCTGTTTCACCTGAGAGATTAGATGCATTTTATCGAACAAGTTCTAAGCATTTGAAAAAGACTGAATCGTAGCAACCCAAAACCAAAATCACAGACGAATCAAATCGGAGTGATGTGATTATTACCGGCGAAATCAGAGGACCACGATGAAACTGATTCATCTGTCGCCATGATCGGAGGGAAGAAGGTTTGTCTCCGGTGACTTTTTCCGCTAAAGTTCGAACCTTTACTACCAGAGAGATCCGAGCTAAGGGAAACAGGTAAAGATAATATCGGAAACCGCCGCTTCGATAGCCGGAATGGTTCAGATTCTCCGAACGCCGGCGAAACATAAGACCTTCCAACACATCTCGCCGCCGCCGAAACATCCATAATTTCAGAAGCAGTGAAGAAAAATTCGACTGAGTCAGCTAACAGATAACGGCAGTGAGAGATTCAACGATTCTATTGAACATGCTCAACGTTGACGATGAGAATCAAAACGCAAAACGATTCAATTCAATTGCTAAATTAATGTTTTATTTTTCTAAAGTCAGTAATTTTAAAAAGGGAATAAAATATGTTTGTTTGCTTGTGGAAGCCGAGTGGTTTGCCACGATGGACGCGAGTCTCAACGACGCGCTATTTTAGGAGCGTGATCGCCACGTGACGACACCTGTCGGCTTTGTCGGATTCAGTAATCCAATTGTCAACGACTCTCAAATGTGATTTGGTAAGTTTTGTTTTATGTCCTTAAGTGATAAAAAAAACCTTATAAAAATGAAATTAAACAAGTATGTTAGTTGAATATGGATGTGTTCATCATAAAGATATTCTATTTTTATTTTCAATATGGATGTGTTCATCATAAAGATCTTCTATTTTTAATTTTCAAGGGAGAAAATACATAATCATCACTAAATTAATAAAACTGATTTGGGCCTTGTTATTGGTTTTAAGACGCATATAAAACTTGTCAAAGCCAATGTGAACCAGTCTTAAATGACCTAATTGCTTTTGATCTGGTGTTGATTTTATTCAGGATACCTAAGCAAAATCTACCTTTCAAACACAACTTAATTCACAAGAAAATAACGATTTAAAATTGAAATCATTCGACGACATCACCCTTTTTATTTTATTAACTTTTTCTGGTTTTGGTAGTGCCAAAAATTGTAAAATTGTGAAAAAACTACCAAGAATATTGCTTGGTGAAAAAAAAAACAAATGTCAAAAATAACCAAACATATCCGACAAAGAATCATCCGTTCAAGTTTCAACTGCAGAACTATTTATTCTTATAAAGAAACAAAACGCAAACTCTCAGGTCCAGACGCAATGAGAGCATACCGGAAAGGCACCGAGACTAAAGCAGGTCTGTGTGTCTGTGTTTCTCAAGGTTTGAGAGCAAGAGAGAGACCAAACCTCGGATGCTTGTCTAAAGCCTTAGTGTCAATCTCACTTGACACAGTCACGAGCGATTTGGGCATGACCTCGTGCTGAAGAAGAGCACCTAGTGTCCCACGGCTGTTGAGCTTAGCTTTCACTGTTGTCGAATGATCAATCGCATATAGTCCACCAACCGTTATTGTGTTTTCGTTTGTCGAGAATTTCCTGTAAATCTCACCAACCGCTGCGCTTCTCTTAAATTCGTCTAGGTGATGAACGTAAGATGCTTTGATTGAGTCTCCTTTGTCTCCCCTGAAAAAAAGTCAGATCAGAACCACACACAAGCTGTGAGGACACAGCTATTGACTGCTTTATTTTCAGATTTGAGTTCTTACAATATTATGGAAGCGCATGCGTCGGGTTTTGTCACACTGATTCCAGCATTGTACTTGGTGAAAGTCTTGGAGGTTGTGTCATATCCAGCTTCAGCACCAAATGAGATGACTGGCGAACCGAGAGTAGCTGTTATGTCAATTAACGGGTTTTGTTTCAAAGATGCAGCAGCAGTAACTGTTGCGTGGTCGTGGAAGTATTGGACCTCAAGCTGTTTACCGGAATTCAAAGTTTGAACGGTTAATTTTCAAACCAGTGAAAAGTAAAATATCTGTGATTTCGTAAAACAAAAAGGATTCTAAAAGTTTTGAACCTTGGCAGAATTGTGGTCGGGGACTTTGAAGGAGGCGATTGCTTTTGTTGATGGGAGGATCTCGGTTAATGTGACTGTTGTCAAAACCTGCCAAGCAAAAAACATTAAAAACATGCTTTAAAGAACTAGATTTGTTTTAAATGACAATGCGTCAACTCAATCTCAATTCTCTACTACAACACTTACACTAGAATCAGTGTCGATTTTGACATCGAACAAAACATTTTTGTACTTGTACTGTGTAGCAACATCAGCAGCATGAACTCCTCCTTTCTTCAGAGCAGTTGACGTAAGGGCCTAAACAACGAAACACAGACAAGAAAATCTTGGAGTTAAGCAGCTAGAATAATTGCAAAGAATCACTAGACTTCTGAAGCAAAAAATGCAATCAGCTTATCGATACTGTCTCACACAATAACTAACTTATACATAGAACTTGTGCAATGAATCATACAGTCGAATCAGCGAGGAATAACTGTTGTATCTAAAGTCAAACTTATACCAATGTTCTAGTTCTTAAACAAAAGTAAATTCATCGAACATTTCCCTTGTCTCTCAGATGCCATGACTACTTACCAAAGATCTAATCCAGAATCAAAACTTATGAAATCGATTTTAACAAGAGTAAGATATCAGACAAAAGAGCACATTCTCTAAACGCTGCTAAATGCGAAGATTATCACAGAAATACAATGAACGTACCACGCCGGAGGCACTGTAAGTGGAAATGCTGAATTTCTGATCAGAATTGTAGTCTCTCGTCAACAGATCTAACCAAAAGAGAAACACAAAATCAACAGAATCAGTTCAAATTTAAAGATAATCACTCAAACGGAATCAAAAAATCTAAAAATCTGTTGATCAAATCAAATCGAAACACCACCACTTCGAATCAATGAACAGGGAGCAACATCTAACACAAAATTATTCGCGCGATTTTAACCGGAACAGAAACGATGAGAACCAAACATGACGAAAGAAGATCCATGCGATGAGTTTACCTTTGGCTTTTTTGCCGATATCTGCGAAAAGTCCTGGACCTTTGCTCATTGTTTTGATCGGAGATGTAGAGAGATCGGCGAAGATTTGGAGGAGAGAGAGAGAAGCAGCCAAGGAAGATAGAGAAAATTATACGACGTCTATCTAATAATAACAGCCTGTGATTTTTTTTTTAAGTGACGCACCAATCATAACCGCTGATGTGGCAAAAGATGACACGATTAACTTTCTGGGCTTTTAAAAGCCCATTGGGCCTTACAGCCCAAGTAAATTAATATAACACTTTGTCGTGGTAGCCATTGTCATCGGAGACACATCTAACTATGGCGATGAGCAAAATCGTCGGTTTGATCGCGACGAGCCGATCCGCCTCCTCCAGATTCGTCGAGCCTGTTTCACGGTTTTTAAGCTCAGGTACTTTTTCGTCGCAGTCGTCTTCGTCTCCGTCTCCGAATCAGGATCTGAACCACATCGTAAAGCCAGATCAGAGTCTTCGAGAGACTCAGGAGAAGCGGAAGGAAGAGGAAGAAGAGGGAGGTGAAGAGTTTGTGAACAAAGATACCGGTGAGATCGGAGGACCTAGAGGTCCGGAGCCGACTCGGTACGGCGATTGGGAACGTGGTGGTCGATGTTCCGATTTCTGAGGCGATCCATAAATCTCGGTGGTCTTTTTTTTTCGTTTCTAGGAAAATTGGATTCGTGTTATGCAGTTGCAACTACCAAATTATGGAGAACTTCAAATTCTGATGGTTCTGGGTTTTTGCGTGGGTGCTTATTACACATTTGCTTCGGTTAAGAAATGTTTATTTGAATCCTGTTATGGTTTGAACTCCTAAACTCTCAACTACATCAGCATCGTATGTATTTTGGCTACTGTAAAGTATTTGAACTGCGGTCTATTAATTTTATACTGGTTTTTGATACTTAAGAGTCAGTCTTAGACTAAAAACTTTAAGCTATATACTGTTCGAATTATTTGAATTACTCCATCTTCCAAATAATACAAGAAAACAAAATAAACTAAGGGTCCTTGTAAGATCATCATTATTGGTTTGGGACATCAAATGTCTTTAATTTTTTTTTTTTTTTTTTTAATACGTACCAATCACGGACCGCCACGTGTTAGTGGGGTCCGTGAACAGTGCAAGGACAACACTCATTTGTTTCTTAATTTGAGACTTTTCGTCTCGGTTTTTGCGTTTTTCTCACTCTCTCTCCTTAAGGATAAAGCTTAAGAAACACCAATAATGATGCTCTAACACATTTTGGTTTTTTATTTGGTTTGGATCATTTGATTAAAATGAACATGTTGGAGAATAACAGTCGCATAAATTGGTTGGCAAAGGAAAAAAATTTCTGAAATCAAATCCGGTCAAAGATCTGTAGCATAATTGTTTGTTTTCGAATTAGTTGTTTTTCTTTTATACATTAAAAATAAGCTGAGCCATTCTGTTGAGGAACAAACAAAATAAATAGCAGAAGAATCTTCCAAAATTTTGGTAAGACCTAACTTGTTTTGTTCTGATAAAATTGTTTTGTTTTTTTCATTACCTCCAAAAAATGGAAAACAGAAACGAGGAGATCATGGTAGGGAGGAAAGAAAAACAGAATCAGACAAGAGTAATGAAAAAGCGAGAGAGACGTGAGGTACAAGTCTACACAGAGCATGTCTCACTCACATCACATGTTTCTTTTTTCATTAAATAAAGCTAATGTTCCCAAATTTCATTGTCCCAAACCCATATGTATATTTTCTTATCATTTTCGTATTTGGATTCTTATTCCATCTCATCAAAGAAAATAAATAGAAAAAGACACCATACGGTTCCTATCTTTTTCAACTATTCTAGCGAAGAAGAAGACGGTCTTTGTATAATTGCATCAAATTAGGTTTTAAAGTCCAAAAAAGCAAAGAAAAATGGAATTACGATTTCATTCATATATCTATCTATATATTTAAACCGACAAAATTAAAAGAACTAACAAAGAGAGGAAAAAACTAAAGAAGTGTTCCTTATTAGTTACGAAGATATGATCATTTATACTGTCTGTTACTCTCTTAACCGGTCCGTGTTCTTGGACTTAACCAACTCGATTATCTCCGCCGGTTTGAGTAACGCCAATTCAATTCCTGTCTCTGATGTAAAAGAAAACTGTACAGCTTTTTATTGTTTGTTTTCATCACGTAGAAGAGCTGCTGCTTTGATCATCATCTGAGCTTGTGTCTTGTCTTGTTTTATACCTATGAAGAACCGGTAACGAAGCTGCAGATGAAATCCTGAACGATCTAGCTGAAGCTGAACCCATCACTGTCGACATTTCTTGCATCGTTTTCACTTCTTTACAAACGTTATCCAAAACTCCGAGAAAATCTCTAACCACCATGAAGATTCTTAGAGGATGTGCTTCTTCTTTTGCAGCGTTTCCATGGAAATACTCTGTTACGTCTTTAACCATTGACAATGCTTTTCTTTCTCCTCCTTTGATCTTTCGTATCTCTTCCTCTGCTTCTTTGAGAAACGTTTTCATGGAGTCAAAGAATTTCCCTTGGCTTGCTGTTGTTGTCTCTGTCTTCAGGAATGATCTGAGTTTATCAAGACCCATTTCAAGCTTTGTCACGTAACTGCTCAGTACATCAAAATCCATTCCCGCCGATTTTTTCACGTTTCCGAGATCTCTACTGAGTCCAGCAACTACGTGCAATCCTTGCTTTCTGAAATCGTCTTTGTTTCCATGGAGGACGGTTTCATCTGTTGCTGTTGTTGTTACCTCAGATCTTGTGATTTCTTGGACGACAAAGTGAAGCAATGTGGTTTTGCCATCAACTCCTTTTATGTCTACAAGTTTTAAAAGCGTATCCAGTTTGAAGGCTTTGGCTTCTCCGCGATTAGTACCAACGTTCATCCGGTTCCCTGTCATTAAAACAGCCTCGAGGAGCTTTAGGAATAACCTGCTCGCTTTTAGTTCTAAGCTTGCTTCCTACAAAGCAACCAAGGGATGAGAAATTAGGACAATAGCAATTGAAACATTAAGTGCTCTAAGAGTAACCAACCAACCTCTAGTGTTTGGAAAGAGTTCCTTAGATACTTGACTTCTGCATCAAAGTTGGCTCTATACAACATTGCTTCTACTCTTTTAAAAGCAAAAGGAATATCGAGAATGGTTTTGAGGAATCGTTCAGCTGTTCCAAGTTTCGATACATCACCAGAGTATTCTCGGAGTTTAATCTCTTCCTCCTTTGTTGGAGCCATCTTTACCAAAGTCTCTAGAAGCTCGGCACCTAAGCTCTCGGGATTACCTATTACCATGCCAAAGGTTTAATTATATTGAAATAACAAAGGCTCAAGCAAAACGAAATCAGTAGAGTTTTAGAGAATTTTAATGAATGTCAATTATATAACAACAGTAGACCATGTTTGCTGGTCCTGCAATACTAAAGAATTGCACCCTTTTTTCCTTTAAATGTGATCTTTTTCATAAGATGAACAGTCATGTTAAAAGCAATATAAAGCAAAGGAAATCATTTCATAAGTAATTCTTCTTTGCAATGATCATAACTTGTGCACTAAGCCTTTACAGTATTATTTAGCTGTTCACCATCAACACCTCTGCAAGCATTTCCGTTACTATTCCTACGTTCAGAAAGATCTCCATGGACCATCAAGGCATCAATACTGAAAAACGGGTATTATGTGACAAACAGAGAACCTATATGCAAATAGCTCGGTAATATAACAATCGAGAGAAATGCATATGGCACATTACTCTTGGAAACAAATCACATAGGAGGCCAGTAATTACCATCCATAAGAGCTTCTGACACCTCTTCACGTGTTACATTCAGTGCTCTTAAAAGGATCGCAATGTTCTGCGATTTCTTTGGATCCAGCACTCTATTCTCATTATCAACGGGAGGCATCACAGACCTTCTAACAGTCACGGGTTCCTTTGGAGCTGAACTTCCTGAATTGCAACCAAACAAATGCTCCATTCTATCCTCATTCAATCTGTTTGATGCCATGAGATCGAAAGGTTAATGAAAACGTCTATTTCAAAAGCATGTCACAACAATGAAGTAAACAATGATACCCACTGGAACGAGTTTGATTTGATCTGGTCCCAAACGGTGGCTCGATCAGAGCTAGCGCGTACTTTGTCCCAGTGGAGTGGTTTTAACTTTGGCTTGCTTGGATCTGTGTCCCCTTCTCCCGTTTTCTCAAGAGAACCAGCTGATTTGCTATTGGCCTCCTCAACAGTCTTTGATTTAGGACTTGGAGTGTTGAATACTTGCTTCCTTGAAGGAGTTGTTGAATTATTTGTTGCTTCGGGTTTGCTGAGTTTTCGCAGAACCTGGAAATCTCTTGCCTGTTTCTGAGGAGGTGGAGGAGGCAATGGAGGAGGAGGTGGTGGTGGAGGTGGGGGTGGCGTCTTTAGTGGAGGAGGAGACCGCCGAGGAGACCGCCGTGGAGACACTCGTGAGCTGATAGGAGACTTATCCTGCGTAATCGCCTGAAACGCTGCCCTGTTCGGTGGCGGAGGTGGCTGCGAGAACTTAAGCTTGTTCTGTGAATAAGGAAGCTCTTGTTCGTAACTTTCCAATCCCCTTAGTGGCGGAGGTTGTACTGGCGGTGGTTTCTGTTTTATCGACGGGATGATAACGTGCTTCATCTCCGGCGACCTAGATGCTGCCGTTCCAGCAGTCGCAGCTGATCCAAACTTCGACCTCGGAGAAGTTCTCTTCGAATGAGGAATTGATCCAGAGGAATGGCCATTACTGTTAACAGACCTAGGAAATGGCGTGTAGTAACCGTCATCGCTGCTGATCGTAGATCCGTGAGGCGTGTAAAACGCCGTGTCACGGCATTCTTCGTCGGTTGATGATGACGAAGGAGACAAGGCCGACGGAGAGTTCTCAGACGGTTGCGGCTTAGCTAACGGTGGAAGCGGTTGAAGCTCCGGACTCGGCCGATAGCGATCCGATCTCTTACCCGAATTCAATTTCCGATACGGAGAGGTATTGACAAGTCCACTAACTCCGCCGTTAGACTCGCTCGCAGATTCACGACTCGGTTCAACGGTTCCCATATAAAGAAATGTAGACGATGTCGGTGGTCTCGGATCTTCCTCGAATATTCGCGAACCACCATCGCCTCCTCCACTAACAAGCTTCTGAGTATCGCTCGCGTGCTTCACTTTGTGTCGATACAAGAAGAAAGCAAGACCAGAAAGCATACCAAGCGTAACAATTCCAACAGATATAACGACGGCGATTTTTTTCCCAGATTTCGCAGGTTGAGTAGTAGCCGTCGGAATCGGTAGTCCGCCATTGACGGCGGCGGAAGTAGGAGGAGGAGGAGGAGGATACTGACTCTGGTCAGGTGTAGACGGAACCTCAGGAAAAAATGGCTGATCAGGAGCGTCCGGAGGTATAGGAGGAGACGGAGTGGCTTCAAAATCTGGTGGAGGAGTAGAAGTCTCCGGGAAAAGCGGCTGATGAAGAATTCTCCGATGAATCTCGTTAGCTTCACCACTAAATCGATTCAACTTCACGCCACCAACGGAAATAGAGAATGAAAATAAAGATACAGAGAACGAGAAGAAGAGAGAGAAGAAGAAGAAGAAGAATCTCGATCGAAGAACTCTCATGGCGAATTATGATTAACTGTTTTACAATACTCGTCTCTCTCTAAATTCATCTTCTTCCCTCTTCCTCTCCTTCAGAGTGAATCTTCTTCCTTCAATGGAATGAAAATTAAGAAATGGTTAATGGAAAAAAAAAGGTTTAAAAAAGGGAAAGTAATAGGAAGAGGAAAGGAAGTGAAAGTTCGTTTCGTTTCGAGATCTGTGATTAATAAGATGCTGACGTCACCATTCCGGGATCGTTTAAAATCTTTTTTACCTCATTTAATTACGTTAATTATTTAACATATGTATTATTAACATTATTATATCTGAATCAACAAACATATGTTTAACTAAAATATAATTACATAAATAAAAATTACTAGTCACGGTGCTAACAATTTGGAGGTAAAAGACAATTAAAATGAAAGAATAGACATCCTTACATTTCACATGCAAAAGAGTATCGAGTATTATTAAGATTATATGATAATAATTTTCAACTTTGTGATTAAATTTTGGTTGGACTCTTATGGCTTTTCATTATATTTTTTGTTTTTTCAAATTGGCAATCTTTGCCACGTGAGATTCAACAATTTAATTTGGTTTGTAGTGCCTAATGACAAAAATGTCCCTTTAGTATATGTTATTAATGAACAGAGAATGTGACTGTCCTTTTCCATTTCCAACGTATAAAGACATATACATACCATTCAATCTCCAGCTTTTCGATTCTTATTGTGTTGTTGTTATTTTGTAATGTTCTTCTTGCGATTATAAAACAAAAACTATTCCGGCTTTGATGATTTTTTTTTTCCAACAAGACCCATTTTATTAAGCATTTGGAACATGACTTCCCGCTAGAGGAGGCCGAAAAGAAACCGAGTTGCTTACATGGGTAAAGGAATAACCCTTAAGCCTAGCCCTCTTAGCAAGGGAATCAGCTTGGACATTCAGAGTACGGGAAATATAAAAAACATTAAACATAGGAAAATGAGCTTGGAGAGCTTTAAAGTCTTCTAGTTCCGCCGCAAAGGCCGGCCATTCCGCCGGGTTTGAGATCATAGCAATGAGTTGCATATAATCTGTTGCAAAAGTCACGTTTGTCATGGACTCAGATGCTAAACATTCCATTGCCCAGATAAGAGCATCAAACTCAGCATGGAGAGGTGTTTGGTTTGTCCGTGCGCATCGAGATCCTTCCTGCCGAATAGAGTCCCCCTCATAAATCGCCCATCCATATCCACTAAAGGAATCCGATACACACCAAGACCCATCGACCTTACATACTAGGTCCAATTGTTGTCCAATACTTTGCGACAACATAAGTCGATTCTCCACGTGAGTCTCTTCAGGTTGGTTCGCCTCCATCCATAGAGTTGCTTCTTGAGTGGCGTGGGCAATTATATCCTGTGCCGATTCTCGCACATTTTCGAAGACCACTCTATTTTTGGCCTTCCAAATGAACCATAGGATCCATGGAAAAGCGTGCCTAGCTTCCTCCCTAGGCTCAACAACTTTCGCATACTCGAATAGATATTCAAAGTTACTAAAAAGCGAAGAATTAGGGAAAGTCGTTGGGCCTGATGGAATTGGTGCAAGTGCCCAGGTTTGGCGAGCTGGTGGACATTCAAATAAGAGATGATTTATCGTTTCCTCCTCGCTCCACAAATGGGACATTGTCTTTCCGTACCTATATGTCGGTACGCAAGTCTTTGGCATGTAGCCAAACATCCAGTAATACTTTGCCACACGAAGTTTTTCAACTTTTGTGTAGTTTTAATCTTCCAAGCTTGTGCCGCAAGGGCTGACATCGATGGTCCCTGAACAGGGGGGTCACAAGCAAGACGAGAGAGTTCTCTCGCAACCCAGTATCCCGATCGGACTATGTAGTATCCAGACGATGTATATATCCAACTATACCCATCCCTCGTGAAACTTTTTGTGGGACGAATTCCGAGGATACGAGGAATGTCTACCTGAGAGAATAGCTCTTGGAGCCGATCTTCCTTCCATTTTTTCGTCTCAGGGTCAATAAGAGCATTGACATAAAGATGGGGGTCTCTATCCCCCCCCAACACCCATTGGAGGGCGAGCCGGTCTATCCGGGATCCAAGGTTCACTCCATACTCTAGTATCCATCCCCGAACCTATGGTCCGGCGGAGGCCCGATATCAGGAGGGGTTTTGCAGCCATTATACTACGCCAACCGTAGGAGGGCCGGTTGGACTTCTTTACGTGCAGAGGGCTGCAATATTTAAAATATCTTCCCGCAGCACCCTACTCAGTAGTGAGTTAGGAAACCGAATCAATCTCCATAGCTGCTTAGCCAGAAGCGCTAGGTTAAAATCCTCAAATGTCCGAAATCCTAGTCCTCCCTCTGAGAGTTGTATGCACAGTTTATCCCACGAGATCCAATGGATACCCCGACTCTCAGCCTTGGAGCTCCACTAGAAATTGGCTATTGCTCCACTCAGTTTCGAGCATATAGCTTTAGGGAGAAGGAAGCAGGACATAACATATGTTGAGAGTGCTTGTGCCACCGATTTAATCAAGATCTCTTTTCCTCCTTTAGACAGGAACTTTGCGAACCAAGCGTTGATCCTACATTGTAACCGGTCACGCACAAATGCAAACACTTGGGACTTTGACCCTTGGATCTTCTCTGGGAGCCCTAGGTATGTACCCATACCACCCTCCTGGTGGATTCCCAGTGATGATTTTATGGCGCACCTTAACTCGGCGGGGATCTCATTTCCAAACATCACCGATGATTTGGAAAAATTTATCCTTTGGCCCGAGGTCTCTCCATATAAGCGAATAATATCTATAATCTCTTTGCTTTGACTAGTATCAGCTTTGCAAAAGAAGAGGCTATCATCCCCAAAAAGGAGATGGGAGATGGGTGGACTTGCTCGTGAGATCTGGAGGCCCTGGATTCTCCCATACCATTCTGCATCCCTCAATTGAGACACCAGAGCTTCAGTACACAAAATGAAAAGGTACGAGGAGATAGGGTCCCCCTGGCGAATACCCCTCGTTGGAATAATATGCCCTTTTAGCATCCCATTCAAAAGAATTCGATAAGAGACCGAAGATATACATTGCATAATCCAACCAACCCATTGAGGGGCAAATCCCAGTTTCAGCATAAGAGCCTCCAAAAAGTTCCACTCCACTCTATCATACGCCTTGCTCATATCAGTTTTGATAGCCATAAACATTTTTCGACATGCCGGGTTTGACCGGATGGCATGGAAGTTTTCTTGTGCTATCAAATATTATCTGTAATGAGTCTTCCGGAGACAAAAGCTGACTGGGTCTCTGATACCAATCCAGGGAGAATTTTTTTAAGTCTCAAACTCAGGACCTTGGATATCACCTTGTAGCAGACATTACATAGGCTTATAGGTCTGAATCCGGACATTTCTCTTGGTCTATCATTTTTGGGGATGAGGCATATATTCGACTCATTCAATTTTTTCTCCAAGATCCCTGTTCTATGAAATTCTTTCACCATATAGACCAAGTCTTTTCCAATAATATCCCAGAATTGCTGGTAAAACAAGGCGGTCATTCCATCAGGGCCGGGTGCTTTTCCAGGCCCGATGGAGAATAAGGATTTTTTAATTTCCTCTTCCGAAAATTCGCGAGTCAGGCGTTCGTTCATATCATTCGTAACCGACGACGAGACATCACGAAGCACTCGCTCCAAGTCACTCGAATTCGAGGATTCGAAGAGGTCTTTAAAATAGTTTACAGTCAAACTTTTAATGCCCGCCTTATTATCTATCCAAGCACCATTATGGTCAATCAAACCCATGATACGGTTTCTGGCTCTTCTTTGCTTCGTGAAGGCATGGAAAAAACTGTTATTTTTATCGCCTTCTTTCAACCAGTTTACTCTACTCTTTTGTTTCCAGAACATCTCCTCCTCGATGTAGGCCTCTCCAAGTTGTTTATTTAAGTCCCTTAGGATCTCAATGGGGGCACTATCATCGGGTTGTGTTGCGTCTATACGGTTTTGAAGATCCAAAATCCGTTTTTCCGAGTTCGACTTTGTAGTTTGTTTCCATGTCGCGATTGCCCGTCTACAATCATGAATGATGGTAGAGAAAGGCTTTTGTCCATCACCGCCTTGAGGCGGGTTCCATCCAGCGGAGATCGCCTCTCGAAGTCCTGGCTTGCCTATCCATCTTTTGTCAAAAGTAAAGGATCTTCGAAAGCGTTGGGCGATGTTTTGGATAGTGGCTAGGAGGGGTCGATGGTCTGATCCCCAAAGTTTTAGATACTCGACATGCGTGTGGGAGAAGAGATTGAGCCAATCTTCATTCCCCATAGCCCTGTCTAATCTACACTTCACCATACCATTCGTGCGCCTCCCTACCCAGGACATCGGGTTCCCACTATACGGGAAATCGAGCATTCCACAGCATCGGATCATTGCTCGAAAGGGGAGGAATGATGCCTCTGATCTTCGTTTGCCACCGCTTTTTTCATGGTTACCGGTAATTTCATTGAAATCTCCAATAATGCACCATGCTCTGAATCTAGTAGTGGCAATACGGGTTAATCTTTCCCAAACAAGTTCTTGGCATTTAACCACTGGATCTCCATACACAAATGATATAAAAACTCGATTACCATCGATAATTGTCTCAATAACCAATAAAAGATCATTAATACATAAGGATTTAACAGGATAATCCTTAGAATGAAATAACGCTAGGCCACCACTAGTGCCTACCGGGTCAACAGTAATAAGGTTATCAAAACCTAAAGAGACCTGACGGTCTTGCAAAAAAGGACGATAATTTTTTGTTTCCGATAGAAATAGAAAACCTGGAGAGTATAACTTGCACATCTCTTCCAGTCGGCGGGTGGTAGCTTTTGCTCCCGCCCCTTGACAATTCCACGCGATGATCCTCATTCGGGGAGGTTGGATGGGTTCTGGAACCCCATCAAACCTTCACCGGAAATCGTAGAAATGTTTTTGTTGAGTAAAACCGCCTCACTATGAGGAAATAAAAGCTTCTTTTTAGACTTCTCTTTTTGACTTCCTCGAGCACTTTTAGCGGGCTTTGGAGAAAATCGACCGCTTATATTCTTCATCTTTTTAGAGGCCGCTCC
Source organism: Anastatica hierochuntica (assembly GCA_900406275.1). NCBI lineage: Eukaryota > Viridiplantae > Streptophyta > Magnoliopsida > Brassicales > Brassicaceae > Anastatica > Anastatica hierochuntica. The sequence continues at coordinate 43,312 of OVAN01000435.1, forward strand.
GAGAGCAATTATTGGACTTCTTTAGGCCAATTTGGAAATCGGTGGCTTGCGGTAATGAGCTGAAGATCCAGCCACTTCTTTTTTCTTATGGGCCTTAGCCATCTCCTTCTGGCCCACATCACCTCCATCGATCATCGGTGCCCTACCCGTTTCATCTCTCTCTTTTCTTTGCCGGAATCTGGACGGCGATCGCTTCCTCCTGTTGCTGGTCGGCGACGGCGAGGAGTCTGAGGAAACTTGGTCGCGGTTTGGCGGCATAATCGGATCGGAAATCGTGTGCTCCAGACTCACTTGTGGAACTCCTTGCTCTGCTAAATCATCTCCGAGGAGGTCGTCTTCGTCAAACTCCACCTCCAATCTTCTAAGCTCTTGAGCCAATTCAGTTGCGGTCATTGTCTCCTTGTTCTGTTCACTCTGCTTAGCCTGGAGCTTCTCTCGCTCCCATTCTTCAACTACATCTTCCCAATTATCTGGTGTTGGAGCTCTTGTCAGTGGTAAATTCATCAATGGAGTTGTAACTTCACACCCATTAACGGGCGACGCCGGTAAGATAGAATCCTTTACAACCATTGCTAGTTCTGCGCAAGGTTGGGAATGGATTGTGCCCGACCCAGAGGCCAGGCCATTATCCTGATGAAGAGATTGCTTCGGAGCTGCATCTATGGCTTTTCCTTTATCCAACTTCAAAACTTGACTCTCCCGCGATCGATGCTGCTGACCATGAGTACTCTTGTCTCTCTCTCCCCTAGAAGGTCTCTCATTAGCCTCTCTCTGAACCTCTCGAGGCGTTGGTCGCTGATCATGGCGGCTCTCTGGTGGGGATCTCCGATCACTTCCGCCGGGTCTTTGACCATAAGTGGTCCTGTTGTCTGTCCTGTTCGTTCCATGTCGAGGTCTCCAGGAGCTAGAGCTTCGAGTATGATCCGGTCCTCTACTACGCCTTCCTGAAGATGATTGAAGTTCTGTCTCACGAAATCGGATCTTGTTGGTCGTGGGAGCACCCTGAATCCTCTGCCATACTGAGGTTCTATCATCTAAGTCTTTCTTGTAATCATCCCCATGGTATAGGTTACGCCTAACTGGTCTTTTTTCATATTGCTAAGCAGGACGGGGATGATACACAGCTGCCTCTGCTTCATCTACCCCCCTGGGTCTCTTGGAGCTTCTGTAAGGTGAGCGTTCTAGAGTTGTCTGCTTCTCGATGAGGGCTTCCTTTTCTGCTTGAAGCTTCCTTTCCGCCTTGTTGATCTTCTTTTGTTCTTCAGAAATGCTTGGGCAAATACACTCATCATGAGAGATTAGACGGCATGAGAAACAATATCGGTGGAGCCTTTCATACGAGTATTCCACAGAGAAGATCTCACCGGTTTGGAATCTCGCTTTCGCCTTGAATTTCAGAGGTTTTGTTACGTTAACCATCACTTGCATCCGAGAGCGCTCTGCATCTGCAGTTACAAACTGACCAAGCGAGTTCCCAAGATCTTTAAAGGTTTGGTCCTTCCAAAATAGAGTAGGAACTCCCGTTACATTGATCCAGACCGTGATGAAATTTGGATATTCTTCATCCGCAGAAGGCTTCCATCTCTCCAGGGAGAAGGACCACATGTTGAAATGATAAGGTCTGTGCCTAAGAACCTTCAGAAGGTCTTCCTCTGCGTCGAAGTCGAACTGGAACCTGCCTCTGCCCAGGTTAAGACTTCTCACTCTCCCTTCAACATCCCAAATCTTTTCACTAGTCATAATAGATATTAGAGCATCCGTGTTCCCACCTTCATGAAAAAGCCTTCCCACTAGAGAGAGTTTGAACTTCTCCATACGGTCCGAGAAATCAAAATTCTGGATTGTGACAATCTCTTCTTCTTCTTCTTCAGGTTTCAGAGTGATGTTTGACGATGAAGCTGGCCTTAGCATTGTTTTCTCCTGAGGAGGAGGTGGGCTTGGTTTCCACCAGCTGGGGACTTGTCTTGGTCGCTGTCGGGGGGCCATGGTAGACAGAGAAGCACCACCTAAGGTAAGCCGGAAAAAGCTGTTCAAAATTAAGAGAGAAAACACCGGTAAAAGACTCCAAGAAACAGAGATGAGCTCTGAGATTGTGGAGCTTGAGAACAGAAGGGCTTATGAAGCTTGAGAGACAGAGTTACTGTGAAGGGCTGAGGGGAACCGCCGGGCAAAGGGATGGGAGAAGGTTTTGTGTTTTGAAAGTGGTTTTAGAAAGTGGTTTATGATTTGAAAATTTGCTAAAAAAGGAAGAAAACAGGGTGGTTGAAAGAGTCAGGGGAAAGCTGGTTGAAACTCCTATTCTAAAGAAGGAGCCAGCTGGTTAGGAGATAAACCGGGGCCAGTGAAACCTCCTTGGACTGAGCCACCTTGGGATACGGGCCCGAGAGCATTTTTGCTTCTCCTCTCTTTATCCGGCTTTGATGATTCTGTTGACGGAAATATAAAATCGTTTGTGGTCCAATCTTATATATTAATTGAGGAGATAAAAAGAGAAAATGAGTGTAAAAATGATGATGTGTCGATCAAAGAGTAATTAAAGGGGCACATAATAAAATTTTACCAATCAGAACATCTCAATATATTTAATATGCCATCATGGATATCTCAATAGTTATTATTAATTTTTGAATGTAAGTACTATGCATATATGTAAAAATTCATCCAATTATAATATGACATTTCAATATATAAAATAATATATATAATATAATATTATAATGAGTTTTTATTTACTGTATAATATTATAACCATTAATCATATGAATTGATGTCAGTTTAAATTATACATATAAATAGCTTACAATTATCTTATTTAATATATCTTTATGGTTAATATTTATTTAAAAGAAATTTGAACTGTGGATGGCCTGAACATATATCATAAAAACTTATAACTTTAATTTTTTGGAATAAAATGAATCGGAGTCGAATCGTTCAGTGTTTGTTTCTCAATATGTTTTTAATTTAATTTTGAAAATATATTAAAATGATAAAAGTTAAAAATATTTAATGGATAAAAATGATATTGATTTATTTAAAAAAAATTTGTAAACAATTTAAACAATTGTTAGAACAAGATTTCGTAAACCCAATATGCATAACACATTAAATATCTTTAAAAAATATGTTGGTTTATCTCACATCGATTGTAAGAGTTTTGAAGAGCAAATTTACAATATAAAGTAGGTCTCATATACTCAACTAGAAAACATCTTTTGTAATATTTTGGATATGTTTGGTATTAAGAAATCGAACCGAATAATATTTAATTTTTCGGTTAACACGAAGGTTTGAACCGTGTTAAAACATAAGAACTTTTGTATTATTTGATTTTATTTTCTTGGATAATTCGTGTTAAAATCGAACCGTTTGGTGTTTCAATTTTCAATTAAAATTTGAAAACTGGTATGAACCTGAAATAATCCGAACTGTCCTCGAACCCGGTAAATGATCCATTTCTATATAGTCCCTATTAGCCCCACTCGAAATACATGGACCAAAAAAACATAATTGATCTGAACCAAAAGTTCGAATGTTCAGCTCTACTTTTGTATTTAAAATATGTCAAGGTCTATTTTTATATTACACTTAATCATACATTTGTATCAGAGATATAATATTATGTTAATATATTCTTTTTGTTTAAAACTTTTTAAAATGTTAGACGTGTATTATATATAATCTATCATTTATTAAAAAAACATCTATAAACATTTAAGTTTCCGAAAATCTTTATAATCCCGCGCTTGGCGCGGGACAAAAATCTAGTACATCGTATTTTAGAATAGAATATGGGCCAACAACTCCAATTTTCCAAAAGACTCGTAAAAGTTAGTTTTTTGGGGTACTAGTTAGTATTAACTATCATAACATCTCTTCTAATTAATATTCTTTTGTTTAAAATTATACTCATTCGGTTTCAAAAAAGTATCATTCTGAAGTTTTAGTTTTGTTTCGTAAAAAACATCGTTTTACATTAAAAATGCAAATTTACAAGCAAAAGTCTGGTTTTAGTCTCACTCTTTTAGTGTATTAATTAGAGTAAAAAAAAATTTTAAGTACTAATGGAATATATATAAAAGACCTTTTAACATTTTGTGTTTGATAGAATGATACTATTTTGCAAAACAATTGGAGTATGATGTTTAAATTTTTTGTACTTTGATTCAAAAAACTGCTAATTTTTATTCAATTTATCTCATTTTGCATAAAAACAACATTGAATAAATAAAAATTATTTCAATCATTAACTACAACCATTTCAATAAATAAAAACTTACATTGCATAGGTCACAACATACGTGGACAAAAAAGCGAACATGAAAATCCAAACTGAACTCACCCCAAAACAGGGTACCGAACGGGTCATAAATTACAATATACAAAAAACCAAAATGAAACCCGATTTTTAAATGAAATATTTTGAGTGCCCGAAAAAACTCGAAATACAATTATATAATTAAATATATTAGTTATTTTCTATTTAATATCCCAAAAATGTTTAAAATATGTAAACTACTTGAAGCTATCAAAAATGCCCGAAAGATATATCCAAAAATAGCATAAATATGTGAAATACTAAAAATACTGAAAATATTTACAATTTCTTCATCTAAATACTCGAATCGTACCAAATTTTATGTTAAATTTTAGGTATTGGTTATTGCATTTTTAAAAATAATATATTGTCTATTGTTTTTATTATTAGGTCTTAAAGACTTTTTATGTACATTTGAACTTCCATTTTTGCATAATTTACAGTAATACTTTTTTTTTTTTTGTCGACCATACTATAAACTAGTTATCTTCCATAGTAGGTAGCCAACTAGGAAAAGAAGAGTGTACATAAATAAAATCATTGTTAAAAATACGAATTCGTCTCGCCAGGGCATCTGCTTGAATATTCAACACACGCGGGATGAGAATCAGCTGAAAGTCTGGATAATGTCCTCGAAGTTGCTGGTACTCCTGAAGTAAAGCGTAGAAAGCTGGCCATCCTTCTGGATCACTGATAATCTTGATGAGCTCCGCGCAATCTGTCTGAAAATTTTGGCAGTTAATCCCACGCGCTTACAGTTCAGTCATCGCCCACAACAAAGCCTCGATTTCTGAATGTAGTGGTGAGAGGCTTCGTCTTTGACATTTAGCCCCCATAAGAATTTCCTTGTGGCCACCATCCTTACAGATCCATCCAATTCCAGAAGTGGGATCTCATTGTTTCCATGAACCATCCACCTGGCAAATTAAACCTTGTGGAACATAATGTTCGAAATCTAGCCTGTCCTCGTCTTGAGAGGCAAATGTTTGTACTTCTTTCCAAGCGTGGCAATCTGTCTCTGCATCCTTTAAAATTCTTTCTATTTCTTGATGTATACCTTGGAAAACCTTTTTATTCCTAGCTTCCCATATTAACCATAAAATCCAGGGAAAAATGTCGTATTGACTTCCCTCCTGGTTCCGTAGAGGTGTTCGCCAAAAAAGAAAATCCATATTTGAAAAAACCGAGTTGAAGGGAAAATCGTCCTGGTCGGCTGGATCCTTAAAAGGGATTCCAGATGTGTCTAACCATCTCACACTCAAAAAAGAGGTGGTTAATTGTCTCCGCAGCAGAGTTGCAGCGCTTGCTAATCGTGTCACAACGGACACCCCTATGGGCTAACTCTGTAGTAACTGCCAAAGTCCCATTTAGAAGTTCCCAGAGAAAATGTTGAATTTTCAGGGGGCACTTTAGATTCCAGAGATGTGCTTTAAGGGGCACCACACTCGGACCCCATCCGTTGTTATTAAGCCGAATGATCTCCAGTTTATTAAGGAGTTTGTAACCTGACTTAACCGTGTATTGTCTCGACTTTGTATAATGTCATATCACTCCATCATATGTAATAGTACGACTAGGGTGGATACCCCGAACCAATTCGAAATCCTCATGATTAAGATATTCCTGCAGTAGAGGTAAATGCCAATTCGGGTCAACCAACTGAAAAACTTGTAAATCCGGATACCAGACACTTCCCGGGCCCCTTGCCGGGCGTGGATTTACATCTGGAACCCAAGGATCACGCCAGACCGATGTATTCATTCCGGAACCTATACGAACCCTGATCCCTTGTCATAATAAATCTTTACTCGACAAAATGCTCTTCCAGCCGAAAGAGGGCGATGAGGCTTTTTTGCATTTAACGGATGAGAATTCCTAAAATATCTGCCACGAAGTATCCTAGCAACCAACGACTCTGGAAACTAGATAAGTCTCCATAATTGTTTGGCCAATAAGGCCAAATTAAAATCCTCCAGAGAATGGAAACCTAAGCCTCCATGCTCTTTCGGTATACATAACTTTTCCCATGCAAGCCAATGAAGACCGCGGTTACATCCATTGGAACTCCACCAGAATTTAGCAATTGCACTAGTTAACTTTGTAGTTAACACTTGGGGGAGCTTGAAGCATGACATGACATAATTCGGGAGAGCTAAGGCAATAGACTTAATCAAGATCTCCTTCCCTCCTTTAGAAAGAAATTTAGAGGACCAACCATTGACCCTCTCTCCTAATCTTTCTTTAACATAATTAAAAATCTGGCTCTTAGAGCCTCCCAAGTTTTCCGGTATTCCAAGATAATACCCATACCACCTTCCTTTGCGATGTTTAGCTTTAATTTCAATTGCACCTTGGTCTGTTCTGGAACATTGTGTCCGAAAGTCACCGAAGACTTCTCAAAATTAATGACTTGCCCTGACACAGCCCCATAACTTTCCAGAACATCTAAAACGGCTTGGCACTGAGCTTCATCCGCCTTACAGAAGAAAAGACTATCGTCGGCGAAGAGAAGATGTGATACCGGTGGGCTGTTATGAGCTATCTGGACCCCCGATATGATATCCGCTTGTTCCTTGCGTTTAATATTTGCGATTAAAACTTCCGTACACATAATAAACAAATACGGGGATAAAAGATCCCCTTGTCGCAGACCCTGCTGCGGAACTATATTCCCTGCCGGACAGCCATTAAAGAGAATTTTGTAAATACAGTAATACTTCAAACGAGTATTAGAGAGAGAGAGTATTTTGTATAAAATCGTCACGAAACAAAACAATATCTTTAAATATCATTTACAGTAAAACGGAAGGAATAACCGAGTAAGTGTGAGAAGTGTCGGTAAACAATTAGCTATTTCACAAAAGAAAATTCTTACTAACATAAGAATATCTCGATTAGATTGCCATTTTTTGTTAAAGGCATTAACAAATCCGGGCACTGAATTACTCGAAAATTTTAAACGCAATTTTGAAAAAACTAAACAAGATTTAGTTTTACTTGTTTTGCTACAAATTTTCGGAGACAAAGGAAACATTTTACATGTGATAGTTAATACGTATAAATCAAGTTTATCTATTAAAGAATAATGTTTAGTAGACATGAAAAATAAAATAAAAAAGAAGACCCATATACGTAATTTTAGAATAAAGTGATACAACAGGCTCAAGGCACCATCTCTCTCATTTTTCTTTTTCTTTCTTTTGTCTTTTATTATTTTAATTTTCTTTTTTTCTTGGGTAAAAGAAAATTAATGGTTTTGTAGATCCACCGACTATTAGTCTATTGTTTATTTTCTCCGTTAACGTTTTGGAGTTTTCGCACATATTAAGAAATCATTAATATATAACAATAAATGTCTTGTTTTCTATATAAAAAATAATTTCTTCAAGCTTTCAACCAATAGTTTTAATCAAAATTTCTTGATTTTAACACTTTATTATCATTAACTACGTAGAAAACTTTAAAAATGTATTTTTGTGAAACAATTTTTTTCTGAAAACTTTCATTTTTAAAGAACGGAGGGAATAAGTTTATTAACAGTAATTGACAAGTGTAGAACAAGAGGCCTCAAGCACACGCTCTGTATCGTTTTGCTTTACATGTTTTGCTTTTTCGCTTTTATTTTTTTTATTTCTTTATAAATAACTTTCTCATTATCTTTTTCTTCATACTTTTTCCATTTTCATTTCTTTTCCCCACACATCACAACTATGCCCTCTCTTATCATTTCTCTTTTTGTTTAATTAAATATCTCATATCGTTTCTACTAACGGATATGTACTAACGATAGTGACAATTTGAAATAAAACTCCAATTCAAATAGTTATTTTTATCATTATTTCCAGATAGTTACTTCAAGTTAATATATTTTGTAGTTATTTTTTCTGGATGAATCAATAAGGGAAAAAAAAAGAAACAAATATTCCTTTCGGCAAAACATATTCCTGAAGAGAAAAAGTTGTCTTCTGTTCCACGTAAACATAAAGTCCTCTCTAACATTGTGTTATAGATAGATATGCATTATACTTAAAGCTCAAGATAGATAATATTCTTCTGCACTTTTGTTTTTATTTTTTCTGTCGTTATTGTAAATCAATGGGTTTTCGATTGAGATCACAAGCCAGAATTACGCATGATTAGCTAGTTTTTCCTAAGTTATTAAAATTAGAAATGGCTCGTGAATTCAAAGTTAAACCTATAGTTACAACGAAATTAATAATTCATTTCCCAAATTTAACCTCGTGTAAAAACCCATATATGCGAAGATCGCTCTCAAAATTGTACGTTTTGAAAGCGTTTCCAACTCCATTCTATTTTTATTATAAAAATATAGTAAAAAGTAGGTCTAGCGTAAAAGAGCTCCAACATTACACTACATTTTATTTTATGACAGAGTAAAAAGTAAAATTATTCTAGAAATAGAATAATTCGTTTATTTTTGTTTTTTATTTTATTTTTTTACTCTATAATAGAGTTGTTTCACTCTAAAATAGAATCTTTTTTTTTCACCACTCTAAAATAGAATTTTATTTGAGTAAAATTCAACTCTATTTGAGAGTTACTTTATTTATTTATTTTTTTCGCCAGAGGTACTTTATTTTGAAGGAGAAAGGAGATGGTCTAATATAGGTTTTACATATGTTTACAATATTCTCGATATAGTTAAACAAAATTAACGTGAGATAAGACTATTAAGTCATGTAATGATACCGACAAATCCGAGAAGATCATGGGTCGGATGGCTAAGTTCTTGGATTTTCTTATTCATTGTCATCTTCTTATTCGTTAGTGTTTTTTATAGTTAACGAATTAATTAAATATTAATTGCGATGGTAATCATGATAAAGCAACATGACAAAACCCTCAAAGTGGTGCTGTCATAATCATTTTAACGAGATTATTCAAAACGTTAAAAGCAATTTTAGAATCGCACACCACTTCACTCAATAATTATCCATCTAATCACAGGCGTTTAGATAAAATAACTCGAAAACGAAATCAGCTCGTGAATATAAAAAACAAAATGTTGGAACAAAATAAAAGAGTAAAGACTTGGTGATTAATAAGCCCATGTTGGCTTTCTATAAGGGCTCAAATAAAGCCCAATACATGCCGTTATCTAGAGCTATTTTTAAGGCATATTCGTAATACGATATCGTAATATGAATTAGGTATTACAGTGTATCAAAATGTGAATCAGAAACATCTTTTTCCAAGTCATCGAGGGCCCTGATATTTTATGCCTTCCGTGAGAGCACCCGCATTGAGAGTTCAATACGGAGTTCACACACAAAACAAGAAAAAAAAACACAAAAATCGAAGAACCCGAGCTCTCTCGAGCTCTTCCGAGTGAACCCGGATCATAAGGGGTTCACCACGTGGCGAGTCCCCATTGGTTCAATTTTATTTTTTTTTATTTTTTTTTAAAAAACGAAAAAAAAATAAAAAATCAATTTTTAATTTTTTTTGGTGAACCCCCATGGGTTCACCAATGCAGATGCCCTGAGTTTCCCTCTTCTATGGATTCATAGCGACGATACCATTTTTCCTAAATTTATATGAAAATTAACCCATACTAAAAGTCTACAACCATTGAATAAACTTGTGATACTTCCACTTATAAAGACAAAGTGGTGTGTGAAAAGAATTTAAAAATAATTGATTTGACTATTTATTTTACCATGCACTTATTTTTCGGTATTTTGTTTTAGGAAAACTCTACATTTAAGCATATTTATGCTCGAGCAATAATAGAATACTAGATTTTTGACCCGTGCCAAGCGCGGGATTGTAAAAATTTTTCGAAAAATTAAATATCCATAGGTGCTTTTTAATATAACGATAAATTATATATAATACACTTCTAACATTTTAAAATGTTTTAAACAAAAAAGCATATATTAATATGGTATCATGTATCTGGTAAATATGTACGATTATGTGTAATATAAAAATAGGGCAGAACATGTTTTAAATACAAAAGTAGAGCTGAACATTCGTGTTTTTTAGTTCAGATCAATTATGTTTCTTTTTGGTATATGTATTTCTCGTGGGGCTAACAGAGTCCATATAGAAAATTGATTGAAAACTGAAACACTAAATGGTTCGATTTTAACTTGAATCATCTAAAAAAAATAAAATCAAAAAATAAAAAATTCTTATGTTTTAACACGGTTCAAACCTTCGTGTGAACCGAAAAATAAATATTATTCGGTTCGATTTCTTAATACCTAATATATCCAAAATATTACAAAAGATGCTTTTTAGTTAACTATATAAGATCTACTTTATATTAATTTGCTCTTCAAAACTTTTCACAATCGATGTGAGACAAACCACATATTATTTAAATTTATTTAATGTGTTATGCATATTGGATTTACCAAATCGAGCTTTAAAAAGTAACAATTTTTTAAATTATTTACGAAATATTTTTAAATAAAGAAATATCATTTTTATCCTTAAATCTTTTTAATTTTGATCATTTTAATATATTTTTAAAATTAAATTAAAAATCGATTGAGAAAAAAACACTGAACGACTCAATTTTGATTCATTTTATTCAAAATATCAAAATTTATAATTTTCATGATATATGTTCAGGCCAACGATAGTTTAAATTTTTTTAAAATAAATGTTAATCATAAATATATATTAAATAAGAAAATTGTAAGAAATTTAAATGTATAATTTATATTACATCAATTCAAAAGATTAATCAATATAGTATTATATTGTAAATAAAACTCTTATAATACTATATTATATAGTATTTTATATATTGAAACATCATATTATAATTAGATGAGATTTGTAACATAAAATATTGTACTTACATTTAAAAATTAATAATAACTATAGAGGTTTCCATTGTGGCATATTAAATTAACTAAAATGTTTTGCTTGAGAAAATTTTATTACATCACCCTTAAATTACTCTTTGATTGACACATCAGCATTTTTACACTCATTTTCTCTCTCCGTCTCCTCAATTAATATATAAGATGTGACATTTCGAAAAGTTATTAGCGGAATCGCATGAGTGAAAATAAAGTACGGGAAACAATTGTGTAGTGATTTGCAGGGACAATAAATCAACTATTTAAAAAATTTTTGAGGTAATATTTTCGACCGTTAGATACGATGGATCCACGAATTCAAAAAAAAGACGGCGAAGAACATGGAAGGTGTTACAAAACCATTGAAAAAATGTAACGGAAGGCTCTATCTATGGAAGAAAATGTTATGGAAAAATACAACTTATGTGTAACAAACACACCCTATAAGAAGACTCTACCAGTCAAACAAAGTAACAAACATTTTACATGTTGGTGAATACTAGCGACATATGTCACAAATGTACAGTTTGTCAAAACAGAATAGGTCAATATCACACAACAACAGACAACAGTTACTCTGTAAAAATTTTCACCCTTTTTTTTCTTCAAAGTAAAAAAGAAGACGACCAAGTGTGTTGATTCTTTTTCTGTACTCTTAAAATTAGAAACTCACTCTTTTATAAACTTCTCATATGCTGAGAAAGAAACCAAAACACAAGTAAAGAGAAAAGAAACTGTGCCAAAGCAATAAAATGAAACATCTTCTTTACATTTTCTTCTTCATTCCCTTTCTCAGTTATGCAGGTAAAAGATATACAAACAAAAACTATACAACTTATTTAGTTTTAATTTTGCAACTCATAGCTGATAATATGCATCATGCAGCAGGAGCTGATCAAGAATCAACAGCCATTGAAGCTATGAATCTCAATCACAAACTCTTTCAACTTCCTCAAACTACTGATCTTGATCTTGCTGTTTCCGTGAGCGACAGCAAAACCATCACCGAGATTTCTTCAAGCATCACAAACGCTGAAACTTGGCTTAAAACCCATGTCCTCTCTCGTTACCCTTCCACAAAAATCACCACCATTGTTGTTTTTCCCCCTGATTCTTGCCAAACCACACAACACAAACCAAGCTTTGATCTAGTCCTGTCTTCTTTGAAGAATCTATACCATTCTCTTACGAGATGGGGTCTTGAGAAGAACATCAAAGTCTCCTCTGGCTTCTCTTACCAATGCTTAAACAACAACTTAGAAAACCCACGAACGAAACCTATTCTTATCTTCCTCAAAACCATAGACTCCACTTTCACTATAAATCAGCCTAAAAATTTCCTTTCCACGCCCGATAATCATCTTGATTTGCTCCATTCTCTCGAAAAGATCGGATCTTTGAGTTTCAACAAGGTGAATTTCCTAAACCCAGAACCAGAAGAATCTACATTGACGATGGCAAGAAGAAATCTGAGATCTTTACTCGATACCAACAGCAAAATCACAATCAATTTCCCAGCTTTACCTTCTCCGTCACCGGAAAATTCACCAATTCACTCCTCAAACCCCCAACTTTCGCCGGAGCTATCACCTCTTTCAAACCCGAGTCTCTCTCTACCACCGTGCGTTCCTCCTGCACCGGCGCCGTCTCCATCACCGGCCAAAAAGAAGAAGGAGAAGCAAAACGTTGAAGGGCTATGGTGCGTGGCGAAACCGAGCGTAGCGGCGGAGACATTGCAGCAATCTCTGGATTTTGCATGCGGGGAAGGAGGAGCGAATTGCGATGAGATTAAACCTCCTCGTGGGATATGTTTCTACCCAGACACAACAGTGGCTCACGCATCTTATGCCTTCAACAGTTATTGGCAAAAGACCAAACGAAACGGAGGAACTTGTTCTTTCGGTGGAACCGCCATGCTTATCACAACGGATCCAAGTAAGCAAAAAAATTCAGAGTTCATTAAGATTCAACAGTTAAAAGAAACTGCGAAATTTACGATTTTGATTTGAGTCCACAGGTTATCAGCATTGCCGGTTTGTTCTGAGTTAAAGATTTGTCGGCCATGGAAGTCAGAAGATTAAGGAAGATTTTTTTTTTCCCGTCGGATATTTATTTAGTAGTGAAAAACTTTTTTAATCTCTGGTTTTGCGTTGACGGAAAAAAATTTACCTTTTTTTTTTGTTAATTTGAAATGGGAATAATAGTTCGTGGGCTGCTTATATCGTTTTGGGTTTGTTAAAGTCAAATTAATAATTGCACTGGGCCTATTTAGTCACTGTTAATGGGCTTTTTGTTCAAAAAATAAGAGGAAAAAATTAAAATATATCGGAGCCAGGTTTCGATCCTGGGACCTGTGGGTTATGGGCCCACCACGCTTCCGCTGCGCCACTCCGATTTTGTTGTTTGATAAAGTACTAAAGAGTTATATATACTTAAATAAACGTATACTTTTGCTGGCATTGTCTCGTATATTGTCTTCGTCAGACATTATCCGGTCGTTACAAAATGATCACTAATTAAATTTCTGTTTTAGTATTTTAAATTTTGTTTAAGTCTGAATTTTCGTAGGACTGTTTCTATATACTATGTCAACATTAAAAAAATGGCGTAGAAACTTTCCCAATACTATTGCATATAAGGACAGTTTATAAATTTGTTGAAGCGTTTTCATTTGGAGTTGAATTGACTAAGTAGACAAAACTCTTATGAGAGGGACGACCAACTTCATAATAATCTAACAACTCCTAAAAGACTAAAGACCCACTCCACTTTCATTTTTATCCCACACGTCAACGAGTCCCAATTGTTGTTTTATTTTAGTTATTTCTTTTATTGTTTGTTGGTATTCAGTTACTAGTGGGCAAGTCTCACACACATACAAACTCATATATAGCTTTAAAATAAATATACATTTTAAGATAATATCGTTATTATTATTCATTAGTTATATATTTTTTAGATTTGAAAAACGAAAGCAATCGAATTATAGATAATCAAAACGCAGATAGTGTAAATTTGGCGGTGGTGTAACGAAGTGTCACCGTCATGTTAGCCTGAGCCTTAAGTTTCGTACCGACTTTAACCATCCACCGAAGCGTTTCACCATTCTTATTGCGCCACGTGGAACAGTGGATTTTACCAGTCTTTATTCATCCAATGAGAGAATGCCAGATAAGCAATATTCCATTGCCATTACATATCAGAGTGGCAAAAGCTTCTTTATACTATTTATTTTAAAAATAAGAAGATACTACTCACTCCATTTGAAAGCACAATTGTCTTCTTAATTTTAGTTTCTATATTCCTAATCGTCGTTATTGATATTCTTTAAAAACTCAAGCTAAATAAACAATGTTTTAAGGCTAATACTGCGAAAAGTGTGATATAGAATCAACTTTGAAAGTCGTAAAAAATAATAATTGAATGTTATTAATTTATAGACTTTGAAGAGTTCCGGATAAATTGGTGAAAGCTTCTGTCTTCTACGTATGAAAATTAAAAGTTGGTTCATACACTTGTGGGAAAAATTTAAGAAAAAGCAAGTGGATGAAATAAAATATTGTACCAACAAGAAAAAAAGTTGGAACAAACCAAAAAGACTGTTATAATAGTTGTTGCACCCAAGGAAAAAAAAGTTATACGATGAATAGTAAACTTTTTAGTTATGACATAATTAGCTTAGTGAGTAATTTTGAAAAGTATTAGTGTAAACATGCATGTATATAAGTTAACTTTTAGAATTCATCATATCATTCTAAGATATTACATTTATAGCAATTTTGTAACTAAAAACACTGCATTGACTTTGAAGATAAAAATCATCTAATATTCCAAAATTGATGACAACATATTAACATCTAAAAATAGTATAAAAATAAAGGAATTTAATGGATTGAAGAAAGCAAGAGCAGCACCACTTGATCACTCATAGCCCACGTTCCCACTCTCATTTCCTTCCAAAGATTTCTTACAAAAACAATATATAAATCGAAACTAAACCAAAACAAACTCTCACAACACAACACAAGACGTGCTCACAATACATCACACACTTCACTCTCTCTCTCTCTCTCTTTTCTTCCTATATAATCTCAAACTCATCACATCTCAAAACTTATAAAACTAAATGGCTCTTGAGACTCTTAATTCTCCAACTTCAGCCACCACCACTCGGCCTCTTATCCGGTGTCGCGAAGAAATGGAACCGGAGAATCTTGAGCAATGGGCTAAAAGAAAACGCACCAAACGTCAACGTTTTGATCATCAGAATCATCACCAAAACCAAGAAACGAACACGAACCTTCGCTCTGAAGAAGAGTATCTTGCTCTTTGCCTCCTCATGCTCGCTCGTGGATCCGCCCTGCCGTCTCCTACTCCGTCCTTGCCGTCACGGTTCGATCTCCGAGATTACAAGTGTACGGTTTGTGGAAAGTCGTTTTCGTCTTATCAAGCTTTAGGTGGACACAAGACGAGTCACCGGAAACCGACTACTCCCGGTAGCCATGAGCCGTCAAACAACGGACACGGTAACAGTAACGGCGGTTCCGTTGTTATTTACGGTAACGGTAGTAACGGTGTTGTTAGTGTAAGTGGAAAGACTCATACTTGTTCAATCTGTTTCAAGACTTTCTCGTCTGGTCAAGCCTTAGGTGGACACAAACGGTGTCACTATGACGGTGGTAATAACGGTAACGGTAACGGCAGTAGCAGCAATAATAGTAACAGCATAGAAGTGGTTGGTAGTGACGTCAGCGATTTGGAGGATGAAAGATCGTCTGAGCAAAGCGCCGCCGTCGGCAACCGTGGATTTGACTTGAATTTACCGGCCGATCAAGTCACCTTAGCAAACGTTGACTGACTCAGTTGCAAGAAAAAAAGTCAACTATTATAAGCTAAGTGGACGGTGAAGATTAACGGTCGTTTATTTCCAGTTGCTTTAGCTTGACTGAGTAATGAAAATGATTGGAGTGGACTTGCATTTGCATTTGCATTATTATTATTATTGTTATTTTTTTTTTAAAGAGATGTTTATTTGTTGTTGGATTTGTTAATAGATATAGGAAACAATTGGGATATGGGAATATATATATTTTTAAGAGATTAATAATGTAGAGAGGGGATGATTGGTTGATACACGATATTTATATAGTGGACCATTTCTTTAATACTGATATTTTTAATTTTATTTTCGTAATCTGTACTTTATTTACTTCCGCAAGCAAAGGAAAAGCCAACTAAATTCGCGACTCCTAGTGATCTGTTCCACCACATTAACTATATAACTAAAATAATAATAAGTAGTCAATAATAAAATACTCATATGTTATATTTTCATGTAATGTTTTTGATGGTTCATAACATGAATTAGTCACATTAACTTCACTGCTCTTTAGGAGTTGGATTCGCTTGTAGGCCACATTGTTGGACTTTTATGATGGACTCAAGTAAAATAGAAGGTGAATTTGCTGAATAATCATGCAAAAGAAAGATAATTAAATTTATTGGATTGCCAAACAAAAAAATAATGGGAGTGAATTTTGTTCGGACCGATTCTCCAGTATGCAACATACATATTATGGTAGATTAACGAATTTTCATCTGAATTTTGTTTTTATCCAAAGACTTTACGAAACGGGCCATCCACCATTTCAATTTGTAAATATAAGCCCATTTAGTAAAATAAAATAAAAGTCATCAAGCGTAAAAGACCCATATAATTAATTAGTGTTTGGGCTTATTTCTTACATGGCCCATATAAAGTGAAGAATAATAGCATATTGTACAAATGTATCTATCGTTCCTAATATGTAACATGATTGAATTTGAGCTAAGATTGTTCCAAAGTTATAATATTTTACACATAACGAGGGATAAATAAAATAAAGTAAAGTTGTTATGGCAATAAGCAAGAATTACAAGAGCTTTGACCGTAATGATTCGAGCATGTTATTACACACGAATGTGAATCAGCATATATGCATGCATATTATCTTGTTTGTCTATGAGAATCTGAGTTTCTCATGTGCTTTCTGATATCAATTTAATCTTGTCTCACTGAATTAATATTTGCTACACTACAAGACTGTTGGATCCGAAATCCACACAGAATACTGGGTGCACAATTTGCAGTATAATATACGAAAAAGGTCTTAGTTTTATTGATTTCTGAGGAATATGTTTACACGTGTTATCACTCACGAGGTGGGATTATTTGAGAGAGCTCCTTCATTCAGCTATGCAGTTAGGTCTTCTCGTCTAGTACGCTCATTAGTCATCCCTCCGGTTGGGCAGCTCGTCAGGTCGCCAGGTCGTCAGGTCGCCAGGTCGTCAGGTCGCCAGGTCGTCAGGTCGCCAGGTCGTCAGGCCGCCACGTCGTCAGGTCGCCATGTCGTTAGGTCGCCAGGTAGGCGGGACAGCTAGACAGCTAGGCGGAGAGCT
>OVAN01000436.1:1662-60773 GCA_900406275.1 Anastatica hierochuntica
CATATACTATGAAATAAAGTTTAGAATACATTAATATATATGTAAAATGTGGTTAGAAATTTTTAAAAAACATTAAAGAGTATAAACTTAAGTTTATAGAGATTTTACCAAAAAAAACTCTATATTTTCGTAGGTGTTAACTTACTGATTTTGAGAAAAATTCAAAAAAAATGAAAATTTTGTTTTAATGCATAGTTGCATCGTTCACTTACATAGGATGATAGTTAAAGAGGTTTGGAACCTTTGTTGTCTCCGTTTCTCTAAATAATAAATATTTTATATCGGTCACTCTATTTATTTAGACCGTATATGAAATTTTAAAAAATTAATTGATACAAAATAGCTGATAAAAGATCCTCTAATTAATTAATACTTTTACATCATCCTATGGTCAAATTCGCTTTTTTTTTTAATTACAGATAACTTTTGAAAAACAATACTTTTTAATGAAAATGATAGCGTGTCAAAAAAAAAATTAAAATGCTGTTTTCAATTAAAAATTTAGAGATTTAGTTTTTTTTCCAGCATATGAAATTTGTTGATAATACTATATACGTTGGAAAATACTATTCTAGCAATTTAAATTTCTAAGTTTGTCAGTAATTAATTACATTTTGTCCAAAAAAACACAATAAATATTCGTCTCCAACCAATCAAATCTCGTCGTTTCCATCACGCACTAAAATTTATAATTACCGACACGCAGTTCAATTCGTTATATCTACTCCGGCACGCGTTTCGTTATTAGAAAAAACGGCAAACATTTTGAAAAATACTTTGGGAATATACAGTAATTAAATAAATTAATTAAAAGCTCATTGAAACACAAAATATCTCTTCGTCTTTCTTTCTCATTTCCCAGAAAAAGCCTTTGTTTCATTTGCTTCTTCCTTCGTGCGATCGCGAGAAGGAGAAAAAAAATTAGGGTTTATAATTTCTGAAGATTTTTCTCCATTTCACCATTGATCTTTGATCTAGTATTCTTCTCTTGCTTGTTCGAGTTTCTTAAGGTCTCTCTCTCTCTCGAGCTATATCTCTTCTTGTGTGCATGGTTTTTGTTCGATTTCCTGTTGTTTATAGGGTTTAGTGATTTTTTTTTTCGCATTTAAAATGATTCTTCTCAGCTTTATGATAGCTTCATGTGATTGTGGTTGTTTTGATTATTATTATTGCCTCTTGAGATTCTCTCAAAATCGATGCACATTTGTTCCATTTTCAGTATTTTGATTTTGATTGACTCTTACATGCATAGTTTCAAGTTGTTTCTGGAGAATGAACTTTGTTTTAACTGAAATTTTGTTTATGATCTTCAGGGGCTTTTGATCTATACTCGAAAGAAGAACAAAGAAATTTGAGGATCTTTTTTTAGTTTTCTGGTAAAATTATCATCAGTTGTTTATTTTTCTTTCTTTCTGAGAAGTTGTAATTTGCAATTATGAGTTCATCATGGGCTGATGTTTCTGAATCGGAGAGGGCACCATCTGGTCGGGGTTATGGAAACTCTCGGCCGCGATCCAACTATGTTCCTCCGCATCTTAGGAGTCATACGCCGTCTTCGGAGTTTTCTGCTCCTTCGCAGGGGAGTGAGCGTGGAGGATACGGTGGTGGATATGGTGGTTATGGTGGTCGAGGGCAAGGTTATGGTAGTCGAGGGTCAGGGTATGGTGGTAGAGGAGGTGGTGGCGGTTGGAATAACAGAAATGGAGTTTTGGTGGAGCGTAGGGATACCGAAACTAACCCGTTTGGTAATGATGGGAATGCAGACACGGATGTTAACGAGCAGGAAAACACTGTCATTAACTTTGAGGCTTATGAAGATATTCCTATCGAGACAAGTGGGGATAATGTGCCACCTCCTGTTAATACATTTGCAGAGATTGATCTTGGAGAGGCTCTGAATCTTAATATTCAGAGGTGCAAATACGTGAAGCCGACCCCTGTGCAGCGTAATGCGATTCCTATATTGGCTGCTGGCAGGGATTTGATGGCTTGTGCTCAGACGGGGTCCGGGAAGACAGCTGCTTTTTGTTTTCCGATCATTAGTGGGATTATGAAGCAGCAGCAAGTAGAGAGACCACGGGGAGTACGAGGAGTCTATCCTCTTGCCATCATTCTCTCACCAACAAGGGAGTTGGCATGCCAGGTCTGAATCATCACTGGTCTAATTTTACATCAAGATTTCATAAGAAGATGTCGGCTTTATGATTTCTTTTTTGGGCAGATACATGATGAAGCAAGAAAATTCTCCTATCAAACTGGTGTGAAAGTTGTGGTTGCTTATGGGGGAACACCAGTCAACCAACAGGTTTCTTTTACTGTTTGATAGCTGCTTCGTTTTACACGTCGCATACACTCAATGTTGTGTTCTATGTCAAATTATGCTAGGATTTTCCAATGCTATTAAATTTTTGTCCTGGCAGTTGTTTTAGCTCTTAGTTTGTTGACGACTTGTGCTTACTCGGTAATATACCAGTACTCCTCATGTATATGTAGGTGTCTGTTAATTTAACTATTATATCCTTCAAGTGAAAAGTTGCAGGAATCAGCTACATTTCATGATAGCAAGTTTGGTGCTCTTGCTAATCTGCTCTTGTTTTTTTTGTTTAATAGATCAGGGAGCTTGAAAGAGGAGTTGATATTCTTGTTGCAACTCCTGGGAGACTAAATGATTTGCTTGAGAGAGGTAGAGTCTCACTACAGATGGTTAAATACTTAGCACTTGATGAGGCAGACAGGATGCTGGACATGGGTTTTGAACCACAAATCAGGAAGATCGTTCAGCAGATGGACATGCCTCCTCCTGGTGCCCGGCAGACAATGTTGTTCAGTGCCACATTTCCTAGGGAGATACAGGTTTTTCACATGTTTATTTTCTATCTTTCTCCTTACCGGAAAAGAGATTATGCTAATTTTTCCTTCCGCCTCCCTTGCTCTGTTTGTGCCTTCATTGTTATGACATTGCGTAATTTGGCAATGTCGGTTTTCCAGTACGCTTGTTCTGAGGATTACCGTCTTATTTGGATAAATATGACTGAGTGCTTATTCGTAACTTGTGTAATGATTTACTAATTGATTAGAATGATGAAGGAGATAGCGATTTTTATAAATGACTCGTCTCCATTCTCTGTGCACTTAATTTTTATCTGATTTATGTGTGCAGAGACTTGCATCTGATTTTCTTTCAAATTACATATTTCTGGCTGTTGGAAGAGTGGGTTCGAGTACGGATTTGATTGTCCAAAGAGTAGAGTTTGTCCACGATTCTGACAAAAGAAGCCATCTGATGGATCTTCTTCATGCTCAGAGAGAGAATGGTAACCAAGGAAAGGTAATTAAGACCAACATGATCGTTTTCTTAGTTAAAATTGAAACATAGTCAACACTAGTGCTCGCTTTCGGTTTCAAGGTTCTGTTTCGTGATATGGTGCATTGCGGTTTAACGACCCTATTTATTTTACTTTACAGCAAGCTTTGACTCTAGTTTTTGTGGAGACAAAGAAGGGAGCTGACTCTTTGGAGAATTGGTTGTGCATGAATGGATTCCCAGCAACAACCATTCACGGTGATAGATCACAACAGGTTAGTGAGTTGTTGATATGAGAAGCATAATATCGTAATAGTTTCAGTGCAACCAAACCTAAGACCGTATTGTGTTTATATGCATACAAGGAAAGAGAAGTGGCACTGAGATCATTCAAGACTGGACGGACACCTATTTTGGTTGCAACCGATGTTGCAGCGCGAGGTCTCGACATTCCACACGTGGCTCATGTAGTGAACTTTGATTTACCAAACGACATAGACGACTATGTCCACCGTATTGGACGAACAGGACGTGCAGGCAATTCAGGACTAGCAACTGCTTTCTTCAACGACAACAACACATCAATGGCCAAACCACTGGCTGAGCTAATGCAAGAAGCAAACCAAGAAGTCCCTGACTGGCTGACTCGATACGCATCTCGTGCTTCATTTGGAGGTGGTAAGAATCGGCGTTCTGGTGGGCGGTTTGGTGGCCGTGACTTCAGGAGAGAACCTTTTAACCAAGGCGGCGGTGGCGGATACTATGGTGGTGGCGGGTATGGAGCAGTACCCGTTGGTGGCTATGGAACAATGCCTGGTGGATATGGAGCCGTCCACGGTGGTGGATATGGAGCCGTTCACGGTGGTGGTTATGTACCTTACGGTAGAGGCGGTGGTGCTTACTATGGCGGCAGTTACGGAACTGTTCCTGGCCAAGGCTATGTTGCCAGTGCTTGGGACTAAGCTTTGTTCTCTTTATCTCTATTGTTTTACTATTAGAGAGCATCAATGTCTATTTTTGCTCTTTAAATAGTTATTATGTAGACACGAGAGTCTTCTCTTTTATTTACTATGAAGCAAAAAAAACTTTTATTTGATTAATACTTTCATATAAGCATAAAATTCACTAAAATAATCTGTAACCATACTTTTATTAAAAACAAAAAAAGACAACAAAAGTGTTTTTACTAAAATAGATAATCAAAATAAAAATAACCAAAGCAACAAAGAGAGAGAGGTCACTATAAAGAATGACCAAACTTCAGAT
Source organism: Anastatica hierochuntica (assembly GCA_900406275.1). Classification (NCBI taxonomy): domain Eukaryota; kingdom Viridiplantae; phylum Streptophyta; class Magnoliopsida; order Brassicales; family Brassicaceae; genus Anastatica; species Anastatica hierochuntica. The sequence goes on from OVAN01000436.1 coordinate 6,233, forward strand.
TGCTTTCATCTCTATCACAGATTTTGGTAGAGAGATGTTTTGTCTAAACAAGAAATGGAAAAACAAGAAGAAGAAGAAAAAACCTATCTGTATGCGAATGCGATGGTGAAAGAAAGACCCGCGAAAGGCGGTTTTAGCGTCTGCTCCTAGGCATGCATCGAAATTCAGCTAAGAGTGCAATGTGATTTGAAGACCATTCCGGTGAAGGAAGAGCTGTATCTTTTCTTAATCCATCTTCATCCAGCAGTTCCAATAGAGATTCCACCATTAACGTATCCGCTGTGACCCAACCAAAACAATATATAACTTGTTATATATGTTTATCTAGTTTACAAACAAGGTCAATGGGAGTCGAAAATTGTGAAACCTGTATAGAATATGTAGTCGTGTGTGCCGATAAAGTCCCTTGTACAATTGGTAAACAAAGGCTCGTTTGTATTAGGATCCATTCTTCTTCTGTGTTGTTCCAATCCAAGACCCATTCCAACTCTCGCAAACGATGAGTAAGCACTCACCTGAAACAAATTGACTTATCAACAATCCAGAAGAGACGCCTAAAAGGGTTTTATAAACTTTACTTTATGTAAAGAGATGTTACCAGAGGCAACTGATGAGTCAATTTGGTTTGAGGACGGAGGATACCAAGCGGGTCGACCAACAGATCTGGGTGTAACGGATCAACCTTTCCCATTACAAGAAGCGCATGAGGAGCACTGTAATATGATTTACAAACGCAGATCTTTAGCTTTTATACACCCAATAATCATTACGAATAGTATACTACGGATGTATCAATTTTAATGAATCAACATTACCTCCCGGGAAGCGTGTTAAAGTCTCCACATACAAGCATAGGAATATCGGCACTAGCCGCTATTTTCTCAAGCCCCTTTAACAAGGTATGAACCTAGAATTCAAAAGAAAAACACCGATATTGAGATGAATACTGATTCTCTCGAGTTCTTTATGATATATAGCGATACACAAACCTGCCAAAGCTTCACATCCTTCAGTTCTTGTTGAACATTAACATGAGTGTTTGCCTAAACTCCAACAAGTTACAAGAACAATAATGAGAAAAAATAGCCGGCTTTCACACACAAAAAAGAGCCGAAAGCAGAAAATTAACCGTTCTTATAAGAACAGTCTTCTCAACAAACAATTGAATGGAGAAGAAAAAGGAAACTCTACCACACAAATAAGCTGGCGCTTTCCAGAAGGATCAGCAGGTTGATTACCAAATTTCGCCTCAAGAACAACTATCAACGCAATGTTATCCTACGAATAAGAGTTCAATATAGAATCAGTAATGTAAACAATAACTCTCTAAAACTCAGCCGAGATTAGAAAGGCGTTTAACATGTTAAAAATACCTTAACCAGTCGGTTTAAAGCAGTTCTCTTCTGTGCGGGAGGTATTAGAGCTTCGGTCAGAGACTGAGCAGCCTTATTGAATTCAACCTGGATTAATATCCATATGAATTAGTATGAGGACCTACATAGATAAGACAGAGTAAACATATCGAACAGATACAAACATCATATTTCTTGACATGTGAAAATCTATCCCGTCGGAAAAATGTTGCACAGCCGTCAATTGCGCTTGTACTTCCGCTGAGAACCTGGCAGAGAGTAAGATTAAGAGATTTTGCAGCATAAATTACAAAAAGAGGGAGTGTGTGTAATCAATGACCCAACCTCATTAGTTTTCCTCTTGTAGAGAGCTTGATAACCATGCTTATCCAACTCAGGAGCGAAAATTTCGTGGAAATGATCACTTTGTACCTGCCATGCAAAGAAAGAAGGATGAACATTCTTTTCTACCTATGAGGCTTAAACCGGTGACCTTCTGAATTGAAACGAAATCTTAAACCGAACCAATACAAAAGCCATACCTCTTGTAGGCAAACTACATCAGCACGGTAACCAACAATCTCCCTAAGCAAATTCTGTCTGCGGTATGGCCAAGAAAGAGCCCAAGGAGGACAATAACTGTAAAGGTCGCTACTTGCAGAAGTATCAGACAAAATATTATACGAAAGAATCGTGAATGATCCTGCAGACTGAAGCCGACCATCTTGATCTAAATGACCCATCACATCAACTCCATTAACAGGGATAAGCTTACGAGGACTTGGAGAAGGAGCAGGAATAACCCGTGAAGTCAAAATGGTACTAGGATGTCCCACAGACTGTTTAGTCTCTGCATTAGCTACAACACACTCGAACTTCAAAACATAGCCAATATCATCAGCTGTTGGTGTATACGTTTTGCAACTCCCGACTTCGATCAGCGTCTCTCCTCCATTTTTCTGCGTAATACTAGAAGGATAAAACGGCGTAGGGCCATTATTGGAAAGATTAAGGTTTGACATAGACCCTGATAAGCTACCGGAGAGAACCCCTGAACCCGTGCTGTTAAACCGAACTAACTCATCTTCCTCGTTCCCGTTCTCTGCAGCTGCTCGCTCGTGTAAAGTCCTGTGATGTTGCCACGCATCTGTAAAGCATTTTGGCGAACAATGGTAGCTCTTTGCAACAAGAGATCTACGTTTCGAACAAAATACACATTGCAAAGTAGCTTGTTCCGTTGGATGCACACTACAAATCGTTACTTTCTTATCGCTCTGTACACGATACCTACACACACACACACACACAAAATCAAAACTTTTTAACAACAACCCAAATCGAAAATCTCCTAATTACAGATCGAAGTTTCAAACTTTGATTAAACCCCAATTCCCCAAAACGATCCAAATCCAAATCAAATCAGACTTTACCATTTGTATCTCAAGAAGTAACCTTCGAGAGGAGACGATTCAGGGACATCATCAGTAGCTGCGGTCTTATCGGGTCGACGAACAAGAACGTAAGGAGTTAATTCACAGCCCACAATCGGAATTTCGGAAGGTAGATGAACTCGGATCACGCTCAGCATTGCACCGTAACACTATCGAAGCAGAGAATCGAATCAACAACACTTTGATTAAAGATGTGATTTTGAAGAAACCCAGATGAAATCGAGTCGAAGTTAGGCTGATCCACCATTTACTTTCACCTAAAAACTCGTCAACAGAAGAAAAAAAGGGAACTTCCCTCGAAACCCTAGATAATGGTCTCTCACGAAATTATACTAGTGGAAAGTAAACAACTTTGGATCCGAGAGAGAGAAAAAAAAAGTAAAATTTGAGAAGAAAAGATATTGAATCGAGGAAAAAAAAACAATCTTTCGTAGAAGAGAGAGAGAGATGTGGAGATGGGATCTTTGAGAAATGTTCAAGGATCGATTTTTACGCTTGAGAATGGAAAAAATCAATCAAGGGATTTTTTTTTTTTTATAAAGGAGTGTGAGAGAGATGAATAGTAAAGTGAAAAAAATTATTATTAGCTTTAGGCTTTAGACCAAACAACAAAAATGTGTTATTTATAATAAATTTTTGTTCTAACTTTTTTAAAAAAATTTAGGTTTTGGCGCTGAAAAATTGAAAATTTAACCAATTTTCGTTTTTGATGAAATATAGATCTCAATTTATAACTAAATTACAAATTCATTACCAAGGTGGTAAACCGAGATTGATAACATGTAGTTGGGCCGGGCAAAATGGCCAAACCGAAATCCGAACCGAGAATCGACTAAAATACCGGTTCGAATCGGATTCGAATTTTTTTAATATTTGTCGGAAGAATACAATTCGTGTCTTGAAACATCGTCGGACATAGCAGAATGAACCAATGTGAATGAATGTAAACTTCGGTTGGTACTTACCACACTAGGTGGTATCGCGGTGTTAAGAGAGGCTAGACAATGTGGTTGGATAGCCATATGGATCAAATGGTATGTCGTCCCTCCAACAAGAAGAAAGAGTGAGCTCATCGTTTTGTCGCTTACTCTTTCTTCTCTCTCTTTGGCTTAACCTTCTACTTCGTTCAATAACAAGAAGGCATTCTTAATGATTTTCATGCTTCCTTCTTCAATTGATGAGCCCAATCTATCGTTCGATTTGAAAATAGCATGTTCATCTCGCTTTTCGTCTTAGAGTCGGACAATGTAGTTGGATAGCCAGATGGATCAAATAGACTGTCGCCCCTCCAACAAGAAGAAAGAGTAAGCTCACCGCTTTCTCGCCTCCTCTTTCTTCTATCTCTTTGACTTAACCTTCTACCTCGTTCAATAGCAAAAAAACATTTTTTAACATTTTTTATGCATCCTTCCTCGATCGATGAGGCCTATCTATCAACCGATTTGAAAATAGCATGTTCATCTCGCTTTTCGTTAGTTTTTGTATCTAAAATGCTTTGATTTGGTTCAAACCCGGTTTAAATAGTTTTCAAACCTCAACTTCTAAGAGTCTTACAAAGTTGAGAAAATTATTAAGAAATTAAATATGTATACTAACTAATGAGCAAACGGATAATGTTTAGCCACTTAATCAAACTTAAGATTTTTAATCAATTGTTTTCAACCTTAAACACCCTATCTTTTTGTTAACACAAAAGCCTTAATACACACTATACATATAAAGAGAACACTAGTGAATACTTAACATCTCAAACCTAAGAAATGAGTGAACGTGAAAAGCTTTTCCACATCGTTGTGATATCATATATCGCAGAGAAATATGAAGGTAACTAAAATTTCATTTCTTAATCAAAATCTTTAAGTTTCATTCTTCTTAATTATTGGAAATTTTGATTGATTACTTTTACTTTTTTTTATATGTTTTCATAGTTTTGGTGGAAACTTTCAAAGACATACAGAAATTGAACTTAGAGCTAACATTAGAAGAGAAGAAATGTATGATAATGGTTCATAACAACATACTACGTGAGATGAAAAGGACATGGGAGACTTTTAAAGAGATGCATCGTAATGAAAGAGTAAGAGGGAATGATGATTTAGAGATGGTTCAAGAGTATATGCATAAGCACTTGCTTGACCTTAAAATCACATACCATGAGATTAAAAGATTGTTGGGTTTATATATCTAAAGTGTAACAATTACTCTTGTTGTGTGTTATGTTCTAGAGTTGTAAAGGGTCTTTTGCTTTTCATGTCTCACAACTTATGTGAAAGGAAAGAGATGATGGAGGACAAAAATTTTTAAAGAAAAATCATTGAAAATGATAATAAACAAAATTACTATATGAAAATGTTGTTTACTTAAAAGCAAAACCAACCAAGTATTTGACTAGTAGTTAAAACACCTTGAATTAACGAAGACGTCACATTTTCGAATTGCGTTTGGAAGAGTTAGCTCGATAAAAAAAAACATCTTATCTGGTTTGACACGTCTTTGAAGGATTAAGAGTCTATACATCTCAAAGTGTATTGCAAATGATATTAGTTGGCCTTAGTATGGTACATTTTATGTTTATTGTATGTGTAAAACAATATTCATTCACAAAGCTAATGAAATTTTTTTAACAAAAGATTACTTTCTCAATCGTTTTCTCTTTTGTGTCATACTTTAAGTTCATATGAATTTCATAACTATTTTATATTAAAAGAAAATATTTATAAAAAATTTCATTAGAAAAATATTTTATGATTATAATTTTTTACTTAAAACTATAACTTTTGACATAATAAAAGAATAATATTCTTGTTAAAATTTTCCATTTATAAAATAAAGTTTAGTAACAAATTTTTTATTTTGTTTGGAGTTTTATTCGGTTTTTTTTCTTAATTTTAAATTGTAGCCTTTTATTTTACTAAACCATATTTTTATTTTACTATATTTTCCTAAGAAAGCAATGGATAACTTATATATGCATCTCAAAGATAGAAAAATAGTAATTTTAAAACATTTATAGTTAACTTATCGGTAAATATGGAATGTAAAAAATATATTCTTGTTTTGTCAAAAAATAAAATAAAAATACATGTCCATAATTTACATGTAAGATCTCTTTCCCAATTTGTCGATAGTTTGGCCAATTAAAAAGAAGACAAAAGTTTTTTTTTTTGTCTAGTTTTGTTTTCAAGTAAAAATCTAATTAGCTCAAGTATAAGTAAATAATAGAATAATAAAAAAAAAATTTGGTCAAAAATAGAATAATAAAGATTAATGAAGGATATATGCTAATGATATATATACTCACATACATTTTTTCACGTCAATAAAACTAAAAAAACATTTTTTTCGCCAAACTAAAAAAACATTATGATATATATTTTGTTATTTTTATTTCATTTCGTGTTGTTGTATTAGCTAAATATTTGTTGACAAATTGATAATAAAAGGACCAAACCGGGCCATTAGACCGGTCAAATCATGATTTTTTATGGTTTCACCCGTCACAGACTAAACCGGAACCTTTAGACTGACTTAGAGACTCTTAGTTTCAAGGAGAAACTCGTCGTCACTCACTGTTCATCTTCGCGAAGTCGTCACCGATCATCGTCGTCATCGTGATAAAACCTGAGATTAAGTTTGATTCTCAAGTGTATTTTGTATGCATTGTACTTGTGAAGTTCTCTGTTTCCAGTTTCCTTCTGCATGAGCCTCATCCATGGAGATTTCGCCAATCACAACAAACGTCTACTTAGCTTACTCAATGTCTGTAGAAAAGCTCCTTCTTTTACGAGAACCAAAGCTCTCCATGCCCTCTCCATCACGTTATGGTATACCCTTCAGCAGCCTGTTTTTTTTTGCAACAACATCATCTGTCTTTATGCTAAGCTTGGTGAGGTATCATTTGCAGCTAAAGTGTTCGATAAAATGCCTGAGAGAAATACAGCTTCTTTCAATACTATCATTAGTGGGTATAGTAAATGTGGGTATGCAGAGGAAGCGTGGAGTGTGTTCTCTGAGATGAGGGGTTTTGGATATTTGCCGAATCAGTTCACAGTGGGTGGTTTGTTGTCCTGTGCATCGTTGGATGTTTGTGCCGGAACTCAATTGCACGGTTTGAGCTTGAAGTATGGCTTGTTTTTGGTTGATGCTTTCGTCGGTAATAGTTTGTTGGGTATATATGGAAGGCTTGAGTTGCTGGAAATGGCGGAACGGGTTTTCGAAGATATGTCGATAAAGAGCTTGGAAACATGGAACCATATGATGTCTTTGTTGGGGCATTATGGTTTTCTCAGAGAATGTATGTTTCTCTTCCGTGAGCTCGTTGGGACGGGGATTTGTTTATCGGAAAGCTCTTTCTTGGGTGTATTGTCAGGTGTATCTTGCGAAAATAACTTGCAAACTAGCGAACAATTGCATTGCTTAGCAATGAAAAATGGGTTAGACTGTGAACTTTCCATCATTAACTCTCTTATCAGCGCTTATGGAAAATGTGGCAACACAGATATGGCAGAGAGAATGTTTGAGGAGGCGGGTTCCTGGGATATAGTGTCATGGAACGCCATTATTGGTGCGACAGCCAAAAGCGAGAACCCGTTAAAAGCACTTGAACTTTTTGTAAGTATGCCCCAGCATGAGATTTTCCCAAACCAAGGTACATACGTTAGTGTTCTTAGTGCCTCTTCCCGTACGCAGACATTTAGTTTCGGACGTCAGATTCATGGCACATTAATCAAGTACAGATGCGAAACTGACACATTTTTGGGGATTGCATTGATCGACTTTTATGCTAAATGCGGTAGTGTGGAAGATTCCCGCGCATGCTTCGATTCTATAAATGATCAGAACGTTGTTTGTTGGAATGCACTGCTTTGGGGTTATGCCGAAAAAGATGGTCCTGTTTGTTTCTCTTTGTTTCTTCAAATGCTTCAGATGGGTTTCAAGCCAACTGAATATACTCTTTCGATAGCCCTTAAATCTTGTTGTGTCATAGAGTTACAACAGCTGCACTCTGTTATCCTGAGAATGGGCTATGAAGATAATGACTATGTGTTAAGCTCTCTTATGAGATCCTACGCCAAAAATCAACTGATGAATGATGCTCTTCTTCTGCTGGATTGTTCTAGCAGGCCATCTTCTGTCGTCCCATTGAACATTGTCGCTGGAATATATAGTAGAACAGGCCAGTACCATGAATCGGTGAAGCTGATTTCAACACTAGAACAACTCGACACTGTTTCTTGGAACATTGCAATTGCGGCTTGCTCTCGTTCTGGTAACCACAGAGAGGTTATCGAACTTTTCAAACACATGCTTCAATCAAACTCCTGCCCTGATAATTACACATACGTTAGCATCTTAAGTATCTGCTCTGAGTTCTGCGACTTAACGCTTGGAAGTTCTATTCACGGTGTAATCACCAAAACAGATTTCAGCAGCGCCGACACATTTGTTTGCAACGTGTTGATTGACATGTACGGGAAATGTGGAAGCATTGAAAGTGTAATCAAAGTCTTTGAAGAAACAAGAGAGAAGAACATCATTACATGGACAGCCTTGATTTCGTCTCTTGGCATCCATGGATATGGACATGAGGCATTTGAAAAGTTTAAGGAAATGGTATCTATGGGTTTTAAGCCCGACCGTGTCTCTTTCATCTCTATGTTAACTGCTTGCAGACATGGTGGTATGGTAAAAGAAGGAATGGAATTGTTTCAGAAAATGAAGGATTATGGAGTTGAACCGGAAATGGATCATTATCGTTGCGCCGTTGATCTTTTGGCTAGAAACGGTTACCTGAAGGAAGCCGAGCAACTGATTTGTCGAATGCCTTTCCCTGCGGATGCACCTGTATGGCGTACTTTTCTTGATGGTTGCAATAGGTTTGCAGAAGAACAAAGAAGTAGTCTCAGTTTCAACACATGAATAGAAGTAGCTAAACACTGAGAAAGTTATTTTGACACATCTTTACTAGCTTTCATATAAATATATATATGGTGAATGAAAATCGCAAGTTCAGAGAAATACTCTTGTCTTTCGCAATTGTCCAGGAGATGAGCTTTATCAGTAAGCAAACAATCCAAATCTTGATCAGTCACATTACTTGTGAAACGGTGCTTTGTGTATGGTAACAAGATTTAATGGTTAAATCAACCCGCTGCTTGAAAGTCTCCAAAGTCATCATCCGGTGCATCTTCAACGCCTATTTCTTTCGCTTCTTGGTCTTCCTTCTTCTCTGCTTCTTCTCGCTTTGTATCTAAATCTTGTTGTTTAGACGATCTTTGGAGGCCGAGGCTTGGTGGCAGATTTGATGGAGATTTCTGAGCGGTTGTTGCAGGAGAAAGCGGTCCAGGAGGTGGAGGCGGAGGGATGATTGAAGGGACGATGTTTTCTATCGACTTCCCCTTATCCTCCAAGGAGAGATTGCTCAGACTCTTCTCTACTATTTTCGACTTTGAGTCTTTATCACTTCTCTGTTTCAATAACTTTTTGACGTGAAAAAACAAGAAATCTGCAAATATGAGTCTGACACAATTACTATAAATCTTACATTTTTTAGTTGGAGAACTATGGTTTCTCCTTCCTTTAAGCTGTAATCGACAGATGAAGTGCTCTGAAAGTGTTGTTCCATTTCTTCGGCTGTTTTCTTCTTATTCAAATACCTTTAGCAAATAGATAAGGTTCCAAGACGATTTAGTTGTTTTGAAAGAATTGCTTATATTTGAATCGAAAGAGATTTCGAAGTGGAAAGTTACTTCATGTGATCATGTAGTGCTGCTTGGAAATCATATGCTTCTGTTCTTTCCCGGAATCCAATTCCAATAAAAGCATGTCGAACACGACCACCTGCGAATGCTTCAATGAAGTATGCTAAAACAACAACTACAATTTTACATATAAGTATGTCTTCACGGCAAGTTAGTACCTATTTTTTCTTCAACACGGAGAACAAAGTATCTACAAGCCAACAGAACCCTTTGGTTAGACTAGCTGCGCATCATGAGAAGATCTGTTAAGTTATATGTTTAATTTTAGTGTTCTTTTGTTACCTGCTACTATCGATTACAGCTTCTACGGGATGAGGTTCACCATCTCGCAGAAAGGCCTGAGCATAAAGTTCATTTGTCGTTTTATCTACAAGTTTAATAATGCACTCTTCTCCTTTGCTCACCACTTTCAATACTCCTTCCCATGCCCATTTGTTCACGTCCCACTCGTCTGCTCTGCAAAGACCAATTATAAAGGTATCACCGAATGCACATCTAGACTACTCAATGCACCTTTGGCGTGGGAAGCCTAATTGAGTCGATCAAGTGTTATTAGAAATTGACTATCTCGGTACAAATTAACGTTAGCTACCGTTCCTACTAGCTCCAAGTTATCGTTCATTCGCTAAACTAAAGGGTTCTATAAGAAACTCCTAACTACATATCAGAATGGTTTTAAACATTTTCTGTCATCGAGGCAAAGAAAGGACCTGTAGGAAGCTGCGCTTTTCCGCGGAGGTATCTGCACACAAACACACACAAAACAAAAGAAAGACGAAGACGAGCTCAGTTTCTGTAACAGTCCCGCAAAGTAACAAACACAAGAGAAAGCATAAACCGCAGGATAAGATTCAAAAACGAGTCCATCAAGCTCCAACATTGTCCACAATCTAAGAGAATTTTCTAATTGAAACTCTAAATAACAACACTTCACAATGTCTATAAGTTCAATGTAACCAATTTGGAATCTCTAAAAATCTTATATCGATGATCAACACATGTAGATTAAGATGAAGTTACTCAACAAACTTATGATCAGATTCAAAATCACCAGTGAACTTACAAATCAAAAAGGTCGTAACTTTAGCATAAAAGATTCAAGATTCAGCAAAAATTTCAAATACCCATTAATCATTATAAACCCAAAATCAAACTTTACCAAATAAACATAACATTCAGGAACTTGGAAGAGAACAATCTCTATAGCTTCTCTCTCTTCGTTATCATCGACGATCACTTGATGATCAGCTGTAGATTTCTTCTCTTCCTCAACATTCGAAGAAGACGAAGCTTGATGATCCATCTCCGAAATCAAAAGATTATACTAAATCGATCACACACTCTCTGCAAGTCTACAAATCTCACGAAGTCGCGAAGACGAAGAAGAAACTCAAGAGGTTTCGATCTGGTTAATACTTTTAATCTGAGCCGTCCATTGTGTTGACCCTTAAAACTCTTGATATTGACTAGGCCCATACAAAGTTTATTATGGGCCTTAGTTAGTTAAGCCCATTACAATTTTTTTATTAATAATTTGTCTCCTCGTGATCTGATCAATATATTTAATCTTAACCGTCCATTGTGTTGACCATAAAGACTCTTGATATTGACTAGGCCCATAGAAAATTTATTATGGTTAATTAAGCCCATTAAATTTTCTATTAATAATTTGTCTCCTCGTGATCTGATTAATATATTTAATCTGAACCGTTCATTGTATTGACCCTTAAGACTCTTGATATTGACTAGGCCCATAGGAAGTTTGTTAATGGGCCTTAGATAATGGGCCTTAGATAATGGGCCTTAAGCCCATTATAATTTTTTAAAAATAAATTATTAATTTGTCTCTTCGTGGTGTTGATGAGTGTGTGCTTTATTAGTTTCGTCTCTCACTGACTCTGTGACCCTAATTTGAGAGAGAGCTCTTTTCTTCATTTGCGCAGACATTTTGTCTTTCACTGAGATTGAAAATGGCGGCTGCGACTTCATCTTTTGCTCCTTCTCTCACATGCCCATCTCCTTCTTCTTCTTCGAAAACCCTTAGGTCTTCGAAAGTTAGAACCTTTGCTTTTCCCAATATCGGTTTCCTTTCTTCTTCTTCTTCTTCCAAGTCTTTGAGGTCGCTTACTGCTACTTTCTCTGGAAATGGTGTTGTTTCCGCTACTGGGTCTTCTCTCTCTGCGAGAATGGTTGCGTCTTCTGCTGTTAAAGCCCCTGTTTCTCTCGATTTCGAGACCTCTGTTTTCAAAAAGGAGAAAGTCTCTCTTGCTGGTCATGATGAGGTTTCGTATTGTGCTTATCGGTTTCATTTGGCTGGTGTGTATATCTGTTTTTTGATTTGTTTTGCTGATAAAGTTTTGTTTTTTTGTTGATCTTTTGTTTAGTACATTGTGAGAGGAGGAAGAGATTTGTTCAAGCATCTTCCTGATGCTTTCAAAGGGATTAAGCAAATTGGTGTAATTGGCTGGGGCTCTCAGGTGCTTTTTTGGTTTTGTTTTGGGTCTCTTTTGTGTTTTGTGCTTTCCTTAAATGGTGTCTGAGTACTTACGAGCACTAAAAGTTTTGAGCTTCAACTACATTTTAGCTTCAACGTGCTTCTTGTTTGTGTGCTTTCTAGTTTCTAATTTGCTTATGTTTGGATTGTGGAGATATAATCTTGATTATTTACATGCCTTTTGATTTATCTGAGATGGAATGAACAAGATGAATAGGTCAGTGTCATGCTCTTTATCTTCTGCTTCTTGTGTACTAAATTCAAGTATACATTTGCAGGGACCTGCTCAAGCTCAGAATTTAAGGGATTCACTTGTGGAGGCAAAGTCTGACATTGTTGTTAAGGTAATGGCTTCTTTACTTTCATTTGTTTTTACTTGAAGGATGTGCCCTGACGTGGTTTCATTTTTTCCGATGAAAATGTAGATTGGGCTTAGAAAGGGCTCTCGTTCGTTTGAGGAAGCACGTGCTGCTGGGTTCACCGAAGAAAGTGGTACATTGGGTGATATATGGGAAACGATCTCTGGCAGCGATCTTGTATTGCTTTTGATCTCTGATGCTGCTCAGGTAAGTGCACTTCAGAATCTTGAAATTTTGCTCCTTTCGTATGTTATATATTGATTTTAATAGTATCGTATCTTTTACAGGCTGATAACTATGAGAAAATATTCTCTCACATGAAGCCAAACAGCATTCTCGGTTTGTCGCATGGGTTTTTACTAGGGCATTTACAGTCCATGGGACTTGATTTCCCAAAGAACTTCAGCGTGGTAGCTGTTTGCCCTAAGGGAATGGGTCCATCTGTGAGACGGCTTTACGTCCAAGGAAAAGAAATCAACGGTGCTGGAATCAACGCCAGTTTTGCAGTCCACCAGGTTTTCTATCTCTCTCTCTCTCTCTCTCTCTCTCCACAGCAAAAGGCTATATTCATTTTTCTCCATTGATGTGGCTTCCGTTTGTAGGATGTTGACGGTAGAGCCACAGATGTTGCTCTTGGATGGTCAGTAGCACTTGGCTCTCCTTTTACTTTTGCCACTACTCTTGAACAAGAGTACAGGAGTGACATCTTTGGAGAAAGAGGTTAGTTGTGCTTCACTTATAGAATCGTCTTTCAACCACTCAATCCGATGCATAAAATCCAACTTCTTCATTTTGTTAATAGGTATCTTGCTTGGTGCCGTTCACGGGATCGTGGAGTCTCTGTTTAGAAGGTACACTGAAAATGGAATGAGTGAAGAATTGGCTTACAAGAACACAGTAGAGTGCATTACAGGAACAATTTCAAGGACTATCTCTACTCAGGTTAGTAGGAAGATATCTTTACAAACCAGAGTTGTTCGGTTTTGCCAAATCCGAATGAAAAATTTGAAATTTGTTTCTGATGAACTGTGAATTTCAGGGAATGTTAGCTGTGTACAACTCCTTGTCTGAAGAAGGTAAAAAAGATTTCGAGACTGCTTACAGTGCATCATTCCATCCTTGTATGGAGATTCTCTATGAATGTTACGAGGATGTAGCCGCTGGCAGTGAGATCCGCAGTGTTGTCTTAGCCGGTCGTCGCTTCTCTGTAATGACTCCTCTTTTACGAACTTTTCCTTTTTTACGTTTTACCTAAACCACAGTTTCCGCAAGCGTTTTGAATGATTCTTTTTTGCTTGTAACAGGATAAGGAAGGATTGCCTGCATTCCCCATGGGAAAGATTGATCAAACAAGAATGTGGAAGGTGGGTGAACGCGTAAGGAAGTCTAGACCAGCTGGTGACTTGGGTCCGTTGTATCCTTTCACCGCTGGTGTTTACGTTGCACTTATGATGGCTCAGGTATGCCTTTTGTTTATTATATTCGGTTTGGTTCTCTTTTGATGATGTCTTGGAATCTAAAACTTGGTTTCTTCCGGCTTATGCAGATCGAGATCTTGAGGAAGAAAGGCCACTCTTACTCGGAGATCATCAACGAGAGCGTGATTGAATCCGTGGATTCTCTAAACCCGTTTATGCACGCTAGAGGGGTATCCTTCATGGTGGACAACTGCTCGACCACAGCAAGATTAGGATCGAGGAAATGGGCTCCACGGTTCGACTACAACCTGACCCAACAAGCTTTGGTGGCTGTTGACAACGGTGCACCAATCAACAGAGACTTGATAAGCAACTTCTTCTCTGACCCAGTCCATGGTGCTATCGAGGTTTGTGCACAGCTCAGGCCTACTGTCGATATCTCTGTCCCTGAGGATGCAGACTTTGTTCGACCTGAGCTTCGTCAGTCTAGCAACTGAGTGAAAAAGGGTCGAAAGTTTTATCGATGTTGCGGTATTGTAATCGGATTATAAAGAAAGTCACGGTTTGGGATATGTCGTTGAGTATTGTGTTTGGATGGTTTGAATAATGATGTATGTTCTCTTTCTCTCTTTAGTATTCCATTAGTGGAAATGTCCTCTGCTTTGGTCTTAAATCTTGTTGAAGAGAGTTTCAAGATGGGAAATTTTAAGTCTATAGTTAAGAGTTTGAATACAAATTATTATAAGTATCTTTGCGGCGGAGCAGAGAGCTTCTCCGGTGCTTCTGGCTTGACGGCGAGTCAGTGAAGAGAGGAGTCTTCTCGCCTCTGCGATTGGAGCTCCGACTGTGGGCGTTGGATTCTCCGACCATGAGGTGGTGAGGGTCGTTGGGTTTTTGGTCAAAACAAGCCCCGGTATCTCGGTGGGTCAACACCAAAATCAAAACCCCCTAGAGACGAACGCTGGCTTCTTCGTCGCTAGCGAGGTACTGAAAGCTTTGTATTGTGAATGTGTGTTTGTGGTACGGGCTCGTGTTGTTTGCTTGTGTTTCTCTTTTCCGACGTGTATTGTTGGTCGTCTATGGCCACCTTTCCCTCGGGTGGAGATCTCTTCGTCTCTTAGACTCTCTGGTTTCTCGGCTATGGCATCTTAGAACTCGTGAAGAAATTTGATCTCTTTCTCCTCGGGTTTAAGCTTGGCCTCTACCCTCATCGGATTTGACATTTCTTCCATGAGTGGATATGACGGTGAGAGGAAAGTTAGACCTCTACTGGTTCTCGGTTGAGGCACGCGGCGAGTAATCGTAACACTCACAGTGGTTAGTGGGGGTTCTTTCTCGGTGGATCGTGTGTTGGACCAAAGTTTCCGCAGTACCGGATGCGTCTCCCTTGAGATCTCTGGTAGTCTTTGGCCTCTCTCCTTTCTTTGCAGGTACTCGCTTTCTGGATCGCTTCAGCAACCGTGTTCAATGCCCGAATTTCGTAGGGTGTCTTAGTATTTTTTTTTAGAAGATTGAGCATAATGAAGAATGCAAGATCGATTCGTTGTCGAAAGCCAGCTACTCCGATAGAACGGCTAGCGCTAGGAGAGTCCCGACATCCGAGGAAACGAGGTGAAGCTCACCTCTCCGAGTTCCGTCGGCAGAGAACGGCAATCGATGTCCGGTGAAATTAAGACTATTTGGCGGAGAGCGTCGGGCTGGTGGAGTAGCGAAGCCGATATGGTCCGATATTTTATTCCGGATTTTTGTTTCGAATTGAGATTGCATTCGCGCCCGCCTTGGGTTGGTTTCATCTTCGTTGTTTGTATAGTGTAGTATTTTATTTTCTTTCTTCTGCTACCACTATTCTTTGTACCTTCTGTCAAAAACTTTAAAATCTGATAAATACGAAAACCGTTTATCAAAAAAAAGTATCTTTGATCCAAATTCGTACAAAATTGTAAAGTTTTAAGATGGTATGTGAACTTTTGACACATGAACTAAAGGTCGGGCGTTCGGATACTCATTCGGATTCGAGTTTTTTGCGCTTTCGGGACGAGAGGTCTAAACCCCATTTGGTACTTCAAAATTTCGGTTCGGTTCGGAACCTTTGGTGTTCGAATAAGTTCGGGTCGGATGTTAGGGTTCATATTTTTTTCGGATATTGTGGATCAGTTCAGATACTTTTACCTAAAATACTTATTAAATACTCATATATACATAATAAAAATCAAATATTAAAAATTAAAATTCAATATACAACATAAAATTTTAACAATCTAATATAAAATACAAAATATATACATGAAATTGAATATTTTAATTACTTATTTAGGTTTTGAATATTTATTTTGGGTATTCATTCAAATATTTGGTATATTTAGGTTTTTATTTGTATTTTATATTAAGTTTCGAATTTTTTTGGGTTGCGGATTTTCGGGTTTTCTCATATACTCGTTCGGATTTTTTCAAATGTTCGTTTGGATTCGGATCGAGTTCGAATAATACCCCTATATCCGAACTATCATGGGACAAGATTCATTCAGGTTCTTATGTCGGATTGTTCGGATTCGGTACCGTTTTTCGGGCGGGTTCGGTTTCGATATTCGGATTCGAAAAATATGTCCAACCCTACATTTGAGTAAAGTATATAATTTGGTTGCAATTATATTTGCATGTTGAATGATTGTACATAAAAGTATAAAAGGATAAGTTTTTGCCAATGCTATATAGATTTTATTAATTGTAGTATATTCTATAATTTTATTATTATAAGGAATCATTTGTGTTTTTTTCTTCTCCAAAATTGTAAAGATAAAGAGAAACTTGGCAGAGCACAATGCTTTTGTCTCTCTTTTTTACTGTGAAATGAAGAATCTAAATTATTAGAATCACATGTCATTACATGTGCTCTCCCTCACTCTGCACATTTTCATTATATGACAAGTCTTTTTCTCTTCCTCTTCACTATTTTTTGAAGATATAAATCCACGAACCTTGAAGAAGAAAAAAAGGAAAATAAAAAAGAGAGTAAAAAAAGTATAGGAAAAAAAAAGAGAAAAAAGAAATATAAATTCTGCAATCATATGATAGTGTTGCTAAAGAATTAGAGAAAGACAAGACCAACATGTGTAACCAATGATGTTGTATAACTCTTTTCCCACACTTCATGTTCATTTATCCCAACAAAAAGAAACTATAAACATTTTATGTAACCCAAAATATTTTTTCAGTCTATATGCTTTTATAAACATTAAAAATGTATGATTATTAAATTTTCCTTCCATTGCTTTAAATGATATTTTAAGAGTATTTTTTTATTTCACTTAAATTTTATGTGAAAATTTAATGTTATTAAGTGTTTGTAGTCATTTGTGTTTTTAGTTTGATTTTTGTTGAATTAGTTTTAGATAATGATATTTTAATACAAATAAAGGTAAAATAAATAAAATTAAGATGTGAAATTTTAAATATTTTTAAAATGGAGTCCCATGGAGGGAGCAATAAGATTTCAATTTGACTTTTTTTTAAAGAATTTGTTATTAAGCAAAATCTTGATGTTTAGTGTCAACAATAACATATGATATTGATTTGACACAAATGCTTTGTAATTATTTATGTCAATAGTATTACCAATTCAACCATGATGTCTTTCAAGCTATCTATCATGACTAATCATTTTCGACATATAACAAATAAACCTACACATGTTAGTATATTTTTTTTGCAAGAAAACTAAAACTACTTTTCCACAAATTTTTGTATAAATAAAACTAAAATATCATTTTTCTTAATATTTATGTAGGTTTTTTTTTTACTGCATTTATGTAGGTTTAAGACTCTCGTACTTCATTATAAATGATCTTCAAAAAGTAACTGAGTTATACATCTTAGAATAAAAAAATGATTCAAAAGAGATATGATCAGAGAAAAAGAGTTTTTCAAAGCAACCCGCTGCTTTATTTGCCTCTCTATTTACGTAACAAACTTTGGTTTCTTCAAATTTACACATCCGTTCATTGATGTCGCGAATGAGGTTTTGGTGAGTAAAGCATTGTTTCGTACCCTGCACAATTTGGATAAGCTTCATGTTATCTCTTTCAAAAAAGATGCGTCTATAACCTTTATTCCATAGTTATTGAAAAGAAATTAACAAAGCTTGAAACTCCGCTTGAAGAGCCTCGTTACAAAGTGCTCCTTTCGCGTAGTTATTCTTAGTCTATTATACATACTATTTTCAATTTTAAACTTCTAAGTCTATACTTTATTTTTCCATATTAGTGATCAATCTTATGATATATGCAATTGTTATGCAACAAGCAAATCTTCATCTTTCATTCTCCAAAACGTAACACCATAGTTTTAAACTCATTTTCAACAACGTTGAAACAATATCTATTTAATCAAAATCTAATTTTACTAGAGTTATATCACATAAGTTAATCAAAAAAAAAAATCTTCTAAATTCGATACATTGGCATGTGAAATGTGAAATAAACAGCACACATATCGTGCATAGTATACAAAAAGCTCTTCAACTTTTTCATCTAATTCATTATTATAAGAAACCAAAAAAAACATTTGAATAAACTCCTTAATTAATATGTTTATTGATGATGATAAAGGAGATAATTCACAGCTTGTGAGCATATTCTCACATGCTTTAGCATATAATCTAAGGTGGCAACCAATAAGGATTATTGCAATAATCTTGTTTAGTTTGATTAATGGTTTTAATTACGAATATAACTATATAATTTTGCAATATTTTCATATTATTCTATAAATAAGCCTACTTGCCATCTTCTAATTCTCTTTATTTAAAAATTTAGTCACAAAATACTAGTTACACAATACTACTAAAATTGGTTTAACATAATTAGCAAGTTTAGATTTTTGTTTTGATAACTCTGGGGTAAATCTCAGGTCTTGATTGATCCAAACTAATTATCTGGGAGAGAGTGGTCCACGGGTAGGTTCTCTCCGGGTTTACAAATAGGCCGAAAGCAAAGATCCATACCCGTATGGAATGTCCAGAGACAAACGTGAGGTAATTCTCTTTGGTATGGTTCCAACTCGTATGGTGTTTGCCACATGAGTATGTCCTTATTGCTAGGTCACGATGTTCCAGACTTAGCTAGTTTAGATTGCAGAATTACTATGTAGATTTAGCTATAACATTAATATTTTTCAAGTGCAAAATCATTTCATTCCATGCAACATGTAAAACCTAATAAATTAGTTTGAATTTCGGTTTTAGGATGATTTTCATTAAATTTTTAAATCTAAATAACATATTTGCAACAACTCTAACATATGTATCTTGTTTTCACCTACTTGGAATGTGTATCAAAAAGTAAATCTTACTAGAATAAGATAATATAGTTAATTTATTACATGTAAAAAACTCAATTAAACGTGCAACATTTCTATTTATATATTTAAAAAATTACGAGTTGGACAGTAATGCGATCTACATATATTCTTACTTAGTGTATTTGCACTGACATCATTACGATATATAGTAAACTAAAATATGAATAATGAAAACATTGGATACTCTTAATTAACATTTGATAGTGATTAATCAAATAATTAGAAAACATAATAATACCCCATACGTTGTTTAATTATTTGTCTTTGTATATTACTGTCAAGCATCATAGTGTTTGTTTACTCAATTAATTAATTAAATTTGAACGTTAGACCAAATCAGATTATACAAATCTTAAGCTTACATAAATAATTAGTATATAATTTTATATGTTATATTCCATTTTATACGTGAAGTTTGTGTGTTTTTGCTATTTTATTATACACTTTTAATTTATTTTCTGGTTTTTTTTTTCTTTAGTCAAATTTAATTATCAAATGTCATATACTTCGTATATATATAATTATATATATGTACAAATATATGTGTGTGTGCGCGCGTAGGGTCATGCCTTGAGAAATAATTACGAGCATCATTTTAATTAAATCTTTTTATAAACAATATTAATTATCTATAAAGTATGTTCCCCAATGGGAGGAAAAGGAGATTTGTCTTTTTTTTCTTTGTTTTCACTTTCAATCCAAATCTTATTATTCCACTGAGTATTATTCCCCCAAGATTAATTTAATGACATAGTGTGAGAAAATGTTAAAGCATCATAATTACTATACCTAATAAGTAAATCATTTAAATTTAAATTTTTACTCAACATTTCCTCTTTAGTCGACTTTTGATTGGGTCATAAGTTGCGGCCAATCTTTTGTTTATTCCTCTTTTTTTACAAAATGATTTGGCCACATAGTAATATGGAATTAGCTTTATCATTGTTTTTACAAAATTTGTCATAGTTACTAATTATTTATTATAATTACTAAAGTACTAGTCTTTCATTTAATAAAAAATATCGTTTTGAAGTTTCACAAAAACTGTCGTGTTACATTTTCAATATAAATTTATAAACAAAATTACGGTTTTAACTTAACTGTTTTAATATATTAGTTGGAAAGAAAATTTTTTTAATATATTAATGAAGGCAAATAAAACTTTTAACTATTTTTTAATATGTGTGTCTTTCTGTCAAACTGATACTTTTTGCGAAACAACGAAAATAACAAAACTTACTAACCGAAGCATAAAATTAACATTTCATATTTCCTCTTAAGGGAAAGTACAAATGTGTAAAACACATATTTTTCCATAAAAAATATATGCATTTTGCAATAAATAAATCAATAATTGAGTTCAAATATTCATTATCAATTTATTAATTATAATTTGTTTTATGAAAGGTGCCTCTCTGTCAATGATTTTTTTTTTAAGTTGGGGACCAATTTTTTTTTTTGGTAAGAAGATGTACTTTGATGATAAATACTTTACACATTCTATTTCTGGTCAAGGTTTGAAAAATGGAACCGGTTTAATTGATTCGAAATTTGGAGCCACTCATGTCGCGGACCGGTCGGTATGGGTCAATCTCTATCGCCCATATCGGTTTGGCGGAAATTGGGGGACCGCTCTGTGATTATTCCGTCCGGTTTAGCGAAGAATAACTCCGTTTAAAAATTTATTAAACGGCGTTAATATATTCGGCGTGCTTAGCTGGCAAATGTTGACGATGAGGTTAGGAAACAGCTGGCATGGTCAGCATCGTGATGTTTTTTCCAATTTTGCCCTTATTTAACACTTCTTAATATTTATGTTTTTTTTCCCATTTAAATATTTATTCAGCTAAATATTTAAAACAAAAGTATGCATAAATGGTTAATTTCAATATTTGAAAACTGATTAGTGTTAAGAAATTATTATTTTGTCTTCTTTAATCCAAGATCATTTCACATATTATTAAAAGAACAATAAAATGTTTTTTTTCTTCTGATAACCGGGAGTTTCAGAGTCCGTAACCGTTCGAACCCGTAACCTCTTTTTTAATAGAAAGATTTTTACCACCGATTCAACTCTTCGTTCGTTGAAAATGTAATATTTTACGACTAACTAATATATCATATTATTTAATTGTACGAATTAATAAATTCAAAAAATATAAATAATAAATGAAAAAATTTAAAATATTGGTAATGAAAATATAAAACAATATTTATGATGAAATTAATTTTAAAGTGTAAAACGACACTTACTATAATGTTGAAAGACAAAAATCTTAATTTAGAACAAAAATTCATTTTCTTTTCCTAATAAAAAAATTTTCTTTTTCTTTTTTTTATGATAATAAGATTTTCATCTATATTCTGTTCAAACCTAAATAATCTTCAAAGTCAATGACTACTACATTATATTATCTAAATTAAAATTCAATTTCAATAAAATTAACACTATTTTAGTTAATAAGAAGCCGTGAAAGACAAGGAAAGTCATGGAGGATTAAAAAAAAAAAATGTCTCGTGCCTCTTGATGAAGAAGAAGAACAAGAAGAAGATCAATGTCTTAATCTGAAAAATTAAATTGAATTGGTCATTTTTAATAAAATTAATTAAAATTTTAAAACGTAATCTAATCTTCTTCTTCTTCTTCTTTCTTTTATATATCACAAGATCTCTCTTCTCTCTCTATTCAAGAACTGTTTCTTCTTCTTCTTCTTCTTCTTCTTCATTCTTCTCCTTAAGTTTCTCTGTTTTGTTTATTTTAAAGATGTCACATTATAGAAGACATTCTTTAGAACCTTCCATTGACTCTCTCACCACTAGATTTCACGATGACGCCATTAAAAAACCAGACTTTAATTCTCCGGTGAAGCCACGTGGCGGCTCCTCCTCCTCCGCCGCCGCGACTCCCGCCGCTAGTGGAAGCAGTTCTAGCTCCTCCGGTTCTGTTTCCGGCGGCAAACCTGCTGTTACTTCTCAGTTAACTAGACGGAGTCACTCCGGCGAGCTTTCCGGTTTAACGGAGACAAGTCCGGTTATACCCGGATCCGGAACCAAGACCCGGAATCCGAAACCGGGTCATAGAAGATCCGCTTCCGCCGGATCGCCGTTGATTTATTCCGGGTTGGGTTTTTCTCCGGCGACTAATCACAATTCTCGCGGCGGAGGAAGTGGCGCGACCTCTCCGAATCCCGGCGTTTTACCCGCCGGAAACATTTGCCCGTCGGGGAGGATCTTGAAAACCGGTATGGCTACACGAGCCACCGTAAAGCCCGAGACTTTATCCACGGGCACGGCCAATTACGGCCACGGCAACATTATACGCGGCGGCGGAAACAACGGCAAGGCGAATCAAACGACGAAAGCGGTGGAAACCGGTGACTCGGAGGAAGTGAAGAAAGCAGGTAACGAAATGTACAGAAGAGGTAAATTCGTTGAGGCATTGTCACTTTACGACAAAGCAATCTCAATGTCGCCGGAAAATCCAGCTTACAGAAGCAATCGTGCGGCGGCGTTGGCTGCTTCAGGGAAGTTAGATGAAGCTGTTAAAGAATGTCTTGAAGCTCTTATGCTTGACCCTTCTTACGTTAGAGCTCACCAAAGGCTTGCTTCTCTCTATCTCAGGTGAGAAAATGTTGTAATCTTGTGATTCGATTTTTCGTGTATTCGATTCGAATTATGGCGAAAAAGGAGTAATCTTTGATTGGTGTTTTAGATTGGGAGAAGCTGAGAATGCGAGACGCCACATTTGTAATTCCGGTCAATGTCCTGATCAAGGCGATTTGCAGCGGCTGCAAACGCTTGAGAAGCATCTTAGACTGTGTACCGAGGCTCGGAAGATCGGTGATTGGAACGCGGTAGTTATTGAAGTCGATGCAGCTATTGCGAACGGAGCTGATTCTTCTCCTCAGGTTAGAGATCTAATCTGCATTGTGTTATGATCATTAGTCGAAAAGATTTGATCTTTTGAAACAATGAGGTTTTGGTTTTGCAGCTTGTAGCTTGTAAAGCAGAAGCCTTTTTGCGGCTTCATCGGATAAAGGATTCGGATTTGTGTATATCCGGTATTGGGAGATCGGATTACCATCGTAGTCAACCAATGGCGAAGATCTTTGGTATGATATGTGATGCTTATGTGCTCTGTGTTCAGGCTCAAGTTGATATGGCGATAGGAAGGTGAGTTTCGAAATGCTTAAACTCGAACGGTTTTTATTAGTAGTGCTGTTTGGTTCTTGGGTGAGTGAGTAGAGATGATAGGTTTATTGCAGATTTGAGAACGCGGTCGATAAGGCAGAGAGAGCTTTGAAGATTGATCGTAGCAATAATTCGGAGTTAGTATCGGTATTAAACAATGTGACAAATGTGGCGAAAGCTCGTGCCTGTGGAAATGAGCTTTTTAGTTCGGGGAGTTATTCAGAAGCGAGTGTGGCTTATGGAGATGGACTCAAGTTCGATGCTTTCAACTCGGTTCTGTATTGCAATAGAGCAGCATGTTGGTTTAAACTCGGCATGTGGGATCAATCTGTTGATGATTGTAATCAAGCGCTAAGAATCCAGCCTAATTACACTAAGGCTCTTCTACGAAGAGCTGCTTCATATGGAAAGGTTAGATCAAAGACATTAAATCGGTTTCTAACCGAGTTTTTAAGTGTTGAATTGACATTATGGTTCTACTAAAATGCAGCTTGGTCGATGGGAGGATGCGGTTAGAGATTATGAAGTATTGAGAAAGGAACTTCCAGGAGATAGCGAGGTTGCTGAGTCTTTACAAAGAGCAAAGATCGCTCTATCGAACAAATCCAAAGAACCTAAATGTTTAGGATACAATAACGAAGTTGAAGAGGTTTCGAGTTTAGATAAGTTCAAGACCGCTACATCTCTTCCCGGTAAACAAAACTCTAACTAAACCCATTTCGCGACTTACGCTTTCAACATTCCTAAAGGGAAACTCTTTTTGTTTTCAGGAATCTGTCTGTTTTATTTCAAATCATCATCAAATCGACAAAGCGAAGCAATGTCTCCATTCGTCAACACCTTATGTTTGCGGTATCCAATAGTACATTTCTTCAAGGCAAGACTGACTTTTTTTCTCATTCCCTTAATCGTTGGATGTAACATTTACCGCGAAATCTATCGTAAACCGGGGTATGTTTATTCGGGTGTATATAGGTAGATGTGGAGGAGAGCTTGGCATTGGCAAAAGCAGAGAGTATAAAGAAAGTTCCAACCTTTAAGATATATAAGAAAGGAGAGAAAGTGAAAGAAATGGTGTGTCCTAGTTACAAGTTACTTGAAGACTCACTTACTCATTTCCTCTTATAACACAAATCTTCTTCTTTCTTCTCATTTTTTTTTGTTTCTTCCAAAATCTTCTATTAAATTGATTCAAAGAGCCATTTTATCAAACTGAAAATTTTTCATTTATTCACTATTGTTTTATACTTTTATTGTATGATCCTATTGAAAAATGAAAATGTTTATTCCATAAACTACTCTCAACAATTGTGTGAATGAAGTAGTCAGCCCACCAGGCCCATTTGTGAATGTAGTTAGTTTAATTTTGTTGAGTATGGGCCTAGTGGGTGGCTACTTTAAAGAGTATCCACTAAAAAAGAACTCAATAGTTTTCATAATCAATATATAATCAATAGTATTAGAACATAAACTATGCCTAAAAAAAAAGAAAAAATAACATAAACTATGACAAAATCTCAATGACATAAAATTCAAAAGCTAAAAACACTGAAAAATTACAACTCTCTTTGAAAAAACCTTCCGTCTAGGGCGATTATTCTTCCGCATATCCGCTCGACAATGATCATTCGATTAGTTTTTGCATAAATTCAAATATTATCACTATTTAACTTATCAGATTAAAATTTTAAACTAAAATTGAACCGTAAAATTAGATAAAAATACACTATAATTACTAATTACTTAGTTGTGGTTTAATAAGTCAAAATATGAATATCGAATCAAAATTATAAATTTATTATATTTATAAAATTTGAATAATCTCATAAATACACTAAAATAATGCAAAATTATTTAGTTCCGATTTTCTAATTAAACGCTACGTTCAATCGACGTTCGAGTTTCCTAAGTTCTATAGAGGCATACCAATCAATAGTTCTTTACAAATTTTTGCTAATACTCCAATTCCTTTGTAATATCCCATTGTGTTGTTGATGATATACTCAAATACTTGTCACCAAAGGCATAACCCAAAAAAAAAAAACTTATTTTCCCCTAAAAATGGTAAATTTACAGAAACAAAAGAGAAACACTGTTTAATCATATCTTCTTTCTATTTGGTTTGGCAGAAGAAGGACGACGAAGTTGCTGACTTCTCTCTTCTCAAATAACACAAACAAACTCTCATGATGCTGCAAAAAAAATCACAAACCACAAGACCTAGTTAGCTCCAACAACAGATTATGTGAGATTTACATAGCCAAGAGACAAGAATCAGATGATCAAAACACTGCATAATGACAAAAGAGCCTACCCTTTAGAAGTAGCTAGTGAACTCCATCAACCCATAATCAAGAACTGCAATAATACAAAGAAAATTTTCACTTGATGATATATACATAAACTAATACTTCTGCTTGATCAAATCCACAAGTAAAATGTGAGATTAAAGCTAAGTTGATCACAAAAGCTAATGGTTACAAAAAGTCTCTTTGAACTTATGATCTTTCATGTTTCTCTTCTCCAAATTCGTTCTTTAGCAAACAAGAGATACCATTGTTGAAGAGCTTAAAGGTTAATCCTTTCAAGCCATCAACACTTAAGCTATAGATAAAGCAATAGAGGAAACCACCATCAACACCAATGCTTAAGCTTTTAGCATCAAAGAGAAGAAGATTCAACTTTCTTAGCTCATCAACAGAATCAAAGAAAGATGTAAACAAGAAGTTCAAAATCAAACACCAAGAGAAGGGTTTTCACGGCGAGAAAAAGGGTTTTCAGATCTCACCGGAGGCGGAGGAAGTCGGAGCTTTGGAGCCAGAAGCTCGCCGGAGTTTGAGAAGACGAACTTGCATCTCAGTGAACAGCTGCATCCTATGACATTCTAGCTCTTTAGCGAATCGCATTCTCTGCTTCTCTAACTCCACCATCTCCTTCCTCTTCTTCTCCTCCACTCTCTCGTATATCTCACCAAGCTTCTCTATTGCGTCGGCGACTTCTTTGTAACCTTGCTTTTGATCGGTTTCTTTCTCCCGCTTCCTTTTGCCTCCGCTCCGGCCACTCGATCTGGACCTTGACCCTTCGGAATCATCGTCAGACGCCGGACACGCGGCGGCGGCTGCAGCAGCCGCGAATGCGTTCAGATTCCCGCGAAATCCGAGCAAATTTTCACCGCCGAGAGGCAAAATCGCCGGCGCCGGCGCCGGACGTCTAGGGATCGCCGATCGTGGAGCGACAGGGACAGGAACAATCGCCATCGGTAGTGAAATCCTCTGGTTATCAGTTGAATCAGGAGTTGAAGAAGTCGGGAAGCTATCACGGAGAAGATCGTCGAGATCGGAGAAGAAAGGCCAAGGGCTAACGTAAGCGGCGGCGGCGGGAATCGATTCCGAAACCCTAGCTTTCTCGACTTTATACTTCTTCTTAAGAGTATCGATCCGGTTTTTACACTGAACATCGGTGCGATACGGCTGAGATTTAGCGGCGGAAACGTGTCGGCCGGCGTTGAAGTGACGGTTGTTAACGGCGTTAGCCACCTCTTGCCAGTGTTTCTGACGGAGATTTCCACGGTTAAGGCCGATGTAACGAGAGCCCCAGGCTTGGATGAGCGTGAAGGTAGCTTCCTCGCTCCAACAATCTTCTCGAGGAAGCGTCGCCGGCGAAGGACGGGAAGATCCCGGCGAAAAGGAATCGTTAACGGCGTCCTTCATGAGGTTAACGGACGACGAGGTTTAGATCGGAGGAGATTTAACGGTGAGGATGAGAGAAACGGAGGTGGACGGTGACGGTAACGGAATTGAGAAGAGACGGAGGTTTTTATTTAAAAAAACGAACCAGTGTTTATTGTTTTTGTGTGTGCATGTACTAAGCCGTAAGCGAAGCTAAACGAGCAATCATCAAGAGCTACTTTATATATATATATATATTGTTTTTTAAAAAAAGATTTTAGTATTTAAATTAAAATTTATTTTAAATTTTTTTGTGAATTTTGACTATTTAATCCGATTTATTAAAAAAAATTAGTTAAATGTTTTTGTTATCATCCACTTTAAATATTTATTTTAGGCCGGAAAAAGAAATTTATTTTAGTATTTTATGGAACTAATGTATGAAAGTTTTGGTCTCTCTGTTTATTTAAAATTATGGTTTCTTAGGTTTGCATATTTTGCGTATATTTTTTGACAAAAAATATTTATAACTTTTGTTGATGTTCTAAGTAGTTTTAGTGCAATTATGTTGATTTTTTATTTTTATTTTTCCCGCAATGTAAGACTATTTTGGTTATATTCATGGTTTTGTTTTTTTTTTATTCAAAAATATTTATGGTTTTGGTTAGTATTTACACTTCTACCTAATTTAATTAGGATATAAGGATTTTAATGGTAAGAAATTAATTGGTATTGACCCTAAATAGTATGTAAATTGATTAATTTACCTAATGGTAAAATCTTCGGAAACCGAATATGAAAATCAAGGTTATTAAACTCATCGTATATGATTATTTAGATGCTTAATTTTAATTGTTTTTGTTCAAAATATATCATATTTGCAAAGTCATTAATATATTGCTAAATTAGAAATATTTAATTCAATTTTTCATGGTTTATAGGCTTCAAGTAAATGAAACTTTTTGATCATTTACTTAAAACATATAAACCAAAAAATCTAATTATTTTTTTTAAAGGTTTAAATTTCACAAATTTGCAATAACAAAATGAAAAAAATAGTTTCACAGAGCTTTTTTTTATGGATATGAAAAAGCCAAAGTTTCTTTTGTACAAACTCAAAGAAGAAAAAAGCCAACAAATATTCCCAACAAAATAAAAAAGGAAACCTCTTCTTGCTGCAAAAGTTTCTATTCACAGTAAGTGTTTGAGAGAAAAGTTAGCAAAGTGAATACTCACAATCCAGTAAACGAGACAGTATCTCATTGCAGCTCGGTCTTTGTTCTGGTTCTCTCCAACAATCTGCAAAACAAAGAGCCGATAAATGTCGAAAAACGCAAACAAAGATTCAGGAACAGAGAGAGAGAGCAAAACAGCATTGTGATATTGTCACAAGACCTGCAATAAGCTTTCCTAATGGCCCTTCAGGTATCTCAAGCCGAGCTCCTTCGTAGGCAATAGCGTAAACAACCTGAGGAAATAGATGCAGAAAACTAGTTAATATGTGTGTATGTGCATAAGTTATGTCACTATGGAGTCGTTTTCTTGCTTAGTTATTTACCCGTTCAGGCGGTACTCCTTCCCACGGTCGAGTTAGAGTGCAGAGTTCCCACATTATTACGCCTAAGCTGAAGATATCGCACTTTTCTGAGAAGGGTTCGTTGCGGATAAGTTCAGGAGCCATCCATTCTGGAGTTCCTGCAGATACTGCGTCTCTCATTGTTGTGCCTGTCATTATTCTCGACAGCCCAAAATCGCAAATCTTGACTGTCCATTTGTTGCTCAAGAGACAGTTTGCGCTCTTTATGTCACGGTGTACTATCCCCATCCGATGTATGCACATCAACCCCCTTACCAACATTTTAAAAGACTTTGTTACTACAGATGAACATGAAACTTCCTCATTGGGATATAAATACATATTGCGCAAGCGATTTTGTAAGATAGAATGAAATTACCTGCAAATGTCACGCAGCATCTTTAGCTTCCTCCGCCAGCTTAACTTCTTCTTTTGTCCACTTGAGTGGAGCAAATAATACAAAGATCCCATTTCCATGTACTCAGTGATCAGTGATAACCGTGGAGGCTTTGTGCACGCTCCAAGGAACAGTATAACTACAGGAAGTCGAAGATGCCAGATTTAATGGAAACTGATACTAAAAATCTTACAAATGAGATAAAATTCAGAGAAATAGATTAGTACCGTTGGGATGTCTAAGTCGGCTGGTAGTAGTTATTTGGATGCAGAAAGAAAAGGCAGGAAAGAAAGTCAGAATATAAGTCCGGAAGGCATTGCTTGCTTATTAAAACAGAGGAAGTCTAAAGAAAGACATACCTGAGAATTGATATCTCATTGCAAAAATCTTCCATGTTCTCAGCTGTAAGGTCTTGTTCAAGGAACACTTTAATCGCTACGTCTGTTCCATTCCAGATCCCACGAAAGACTTCTCCAAAAAATCCTGGAAGGATATATGAACAAATAATTCTTGTTGGGTTGCTAATACGATATTAAAACTTTTGACGTCAAACACTAAAAGGGAGTAAAAAAGTACAGAACATGAAGGATAATACTAATACAAGATGTCCACATTATTCAACTTTCTCGAAGGAAATATAAGGCAAACAACAAGAATGCATAAGAAGCCTTACCAATTCCAACACGAGTCCCAACCGTCAACTCGGAGAAGTCTATGTTCCATTCTTCATATGGTAACAACGGCTTGTTCTGGAACATGGGAGATCCCAGTACTTTATCCCAGATGTGGCTTATATCCCGATTTGACGTTCCGCTTCGTTCATATGATTGGCCTCGGTAGTTCTGGGGAGAAGATGGCAGTGATATTGCCTTCTGAGGATCTAGAGGTTCCCTAGAAAGTGTCGACCTTCCACCAGACACTTGGTCATGAGCATCAAGACGGAAACCAGAGACCTAGAAGCAGAAAAGCCTAGTTAACACAAAAAAAAGTCACAAGTTGCTGCCCAAGATGAGTAAACGTTTCCAAGAATCATAATTTATGCGTGCTGCAGAAAATGAATGCTGTACATTGATTATCCATGGATCAGTACAGCGTTTCAACTTAGTCGAAGAGAAAAGAGATATATAATGCTACTGGCTATTTCAGGACAAGTTTCTTTGTGTCAAGCATTTTAACTTCCATTATTAAAGCTAACAACATAGCGGCCATATATATCAAAGTATCTCAGTTATCTACGTATTAATAAGCTTCATATACGCCATGAAATCTTTACGTACATTTTTCTGGATATGAGAGCTCTCGGTTCTATCATTTGGAGAGTTAGGAGATGAACCATCATCAAATTGCTCTTTTGAGAGGCGATTCTGCTTCAAGGCTTCATTCATCGCCCGTACTGCCCTGAGAAAAGATTAATTCCATGTATGGAATGTTTTATAAATTACGTGCTAGTACGGAAAGATATGTGATCCCCACTAAGAAAAAGATAGCCATCCCTTTAAATTCTTCTAACATATTCCATAGGATGATGTATATGAAACCACAATTAAGTAAAAAAGTACTGATAGCTTTGGACATACCGAAACCACAGAAGGTTGTCAATGAGGGAAACTATATATGCAACCAGGATGCTCGATGAGCCATAATTAAACACTCACCTGACGATATCATCGCCAATCTCAGGAGTTATACTAATGCTTCTCCTCCTTATCCTCTTAGTTTCCAGTTTCGCTCCTCCAACAGATTTGCAGCTGCACATGAAAACTGAATGCATAAGCACTTTTTTAACAGACTTTAGGCACACAAACTAAGTTTCTGACACAATGCTATCAAAACAGAAAGTAGACAAAAACAACTCGGAAGCACTAAACCAGACACCATGACCTCTTACAGGAATAAATTGGATCTTTTTAAGCTGAAAGCTCAAATCAAATCTACAAGAATTTCCTCGACAAATCTAAGTTGCAAGAGAAACAAACCATAACCAACCTTGATGTGGCAACATCACCGGTGACATCTCGTGCCAGGTTCGTGTCACCACTTAGCATGGACCTTGTACGCGTTCGGAAGGAAAGATGCTCGGGACTGCGGACAAAATATAAATAAAGCATCTTAGAAATTACAGAACCGGAATTATGGAAAATCCAAACATCAAAATCACTTGTTTCAGAATGCATAAACATATACAATTCAACATGGATGAGACTGACCTCGAACCAGCAGTCCTCTGATCAGCAATGACCTTTCTCCGGTTCTGCCGCCAAAACTCGTTCCCAATGTTTGACTCGCTCTTTGAGAAACTGGAGAATAAAAGATGACACAATTGACATATAATCATCAATTCTATTCCTTGGATCAAATAGACAGAAGCTATCTTCAAACCTTAGCGCGGAGGCAGATCGTAACAACATATTCCTTGATGGTGGACCAGACATATTTGGAGACCCTTCCAGCTTCCTATGCAACAGAAGGCTTTCGTCTTTTTCTGCACTGTACAACAACGATAACGAGAATCTCTTCACACAAAAACACTGAGTATTGAACTAAAGGTGGAGTAGGATATGGTTCACACTATAATGCAAGATCATGCAGTGAGATCTAACATTGTAAAATTTCAATATCTACTTACTTTACATGGTTACTTCGCTCTGGATAACCAAACATGGGGCTGTTTGGCTCCAAAGGTGAATCGCAAGAGTCATTCTCTGCAGAATCACTTTCCCCTGCCGCTGAGATATGACTCATCAAAATAGCCTTGGTTGATAGAGGAATTAGCTGGCCAGGAAATCGCATGAGGTCAACCAGCATTTCCACAGAATTAAGCAGAACCGTAACAGAAATATGAGTATAGGGGTCCACACACTCAGCAGCTCCATCACTTGGCAAACCCTGATTAAACAAATCAACTAAAACGCTTAGCATATTTAAAACTGGTCAGAATATTTGGCATTTAAGCCATAATGAATATTTTTTTTCACGAGAATAAGCCTTTATTAAAACTAATCAATCACTGATCACATTTCAATACTTACCACTACAAGCCTACTTTGCAGACCAACCGTATCTGCTAAAACTTTAAACAAGATCGCTCGAGGACGGCAAGAACCATGTTTTATCTGTCCTAGCAGTTGAATGCCAGAGTTTTCAGATGCTTGCGTAGTTTTGGCCGGGCTATGCAGAGTTGATTGCTTATAAACATCTGCCACCTGCCAGACAATTTATGAAATCCTTCCTTGTACCACATCTATAACAAATTTGATGTTCCGCATAGAGTCTAGTAAATGGCATGTGGGAGAAAAAGGCAATAAAATAAAGATAGGTATTTCTGAACTTAACACTATTTCTAAGTAAGCAGAATCCAAAAATGGCATTTCAGAAAGATTAAGGGCACGAAACATATAGTCTGGGAAAGTTATAATGAAACACAGCACAATAATATCGATAGTCTGGGAAAGTTATAATGAAACACAGCATAAAAATATTGATAGTTTCACAATTAGAATACAAAGAAGATGTTAAGATTCACATGCCCTTTATCTTAGTATTACGCTCAACATCAGTTTTCATTAGACAGACAACTTGTCTCATGCCTCATTTTTTATCCATTTATGATCAATAAACAAATACGTAATTTAATGATTTCTTGCGGAAACCATATTATGCGCAAATTGGTAATATATAATAGATATGTCGTAGTTACTTTCCACTAGCAAATGGGATGATAAATTATGCAATGCATCAAGTATTATGATAAGATAGTATCTCAACCACTCTTACCAGTCCAGCAATTTTCTTAATAATAGTAGCCGGCTTTGAGTTCAAACCACTAACAAGTTTGGAAATCAACTGCTTCTGCCTGAAAAGCTTTTTATCCTTCTGAAAATCTACCAGAATCACATCTGCCTTTAGACCTTCATCACCCAGAGCATGAAGCTCGTCCAATGTAGGAATGCTACTAAATAGCTGCTTCAATCTATCATCCTGTAGACAATTTTTAAAAATAAACAATGTGAAAAAGGAACCGGTTACTTGAGTACATATACACATCACTGAAACATTATCGGAGAGAGCTAATATCAACTAAAAGTAACTTACTGGGATCACAGAGTAGAAGCCATTTGGGATTGGCTCAGAAAGTGAACCAGTGGTCCAAAGAGTATTTGAAGCACTATTAGATGGCAACCCATCTTGCCCAAGGTTTCTAGGTGAGCCTTTACTACTAGAAGTCTCTTCTTGCGATCCCAGATGAACAGAACCAACTCTCTCAACAAATTCTGAAGGACACCAGTTTTGATTAGACGGTCCTTGCTCTGATATCCCATCATCATCCCGTGTATTTCCCATTGCCTATTTCCTTGAAGTCTAAATTTGATATCAGCCCCCTACTTATCCCATAAAAGGAAATCTTAGACGCCAATATATTGAGAAGCGAACTTGTAGCCCTTAAGCTGGAGGTCCTTCGATCTGCGTACATTGAAACAAAAGAACGGTAAAGAAAAAAAGGCAAGAAACTTAACACTCCCTTATAAACTTAAATGCACAAATGAAACCAAAGAAACAAACAAGTTGCATTTGTCTTTCCCCATCACAAACCTAACTAATGCTACGCCAAAGAGAGAATGTTTTCAAACTTTCCCCACTTCAACAATGGCTGCATTACTCAAATGAACAACGCTGTTTCGTTCTCTTCCGGTTTCTACCACTAAAAGATCTAAAAGATCAAAACCTAAGCTTCCGGTTTATACCACTATCTCACTATATGCACACGAACAAGAAGCTCTGAAACTAAGAGTCGGAGATAAAGAAATCAACAGCATTCAAATGAGAAGAAGAACATAATTGAATCTCACTCTTTAGGTCAACACCAGAATCTTGAAAAGATCTTAATTTTACATAAAATATTCCTCTCGAAATGAGCAGTTCATAAACGCGATCCAATTCGATCTACCCAGAAAAGCAAAACCCACAAAACTTAAAACCTAAACGATAAAGAAAACACCATCTTGAAACCCACCAAGATCGATCTTACACAGCACAAAAGTTTCACAAACCTAAATCAAAATTCAATAAGGGTTTATGTAAAAAACTCACATCAATCAGATCCACACATTCAATTTCTGAATCAAACTTCAACGAAATCGAACTGCATCAAAAAACAATAAAACTCGAATCACACTTGGGAAGATTAGATCAAAGGCAACAAAGAGCTATGCGTTTTCGTACAAACCAATCACAGAGAGAAAAAGAGAGAGAGAGAATATGAATATGCTTTTGATGGAAATGGAAAATTTTGGGATATTATATAGTTTTGATTTTTTTTTTTTTTTGTTGATGGGACCAAAGGAGAGAAGAAGAAAAAAAAAATGAGAGTGATGAGATTTTAGGAAAGTTGATGAAGAAGACGAGGGAAAGGAGAGAAGACTGACGAAAGTGACGATGACGAAGTCACGTGCGAGATGATGAGTCACGTGTCATTAAAGAAAATGAACCTCTCTTTGATTGACAGCTGGCATCACACGTCATTCCTCGTGAATCACCACCGTCGCTTTTTTTTATTGGTAGTGTTGTTTTGTTTTGTTTTTGTCAACAATTAGATGGATAAAGTCCGATCTAAATATCTTTACTACGCTGGACAACGCGATTTGGTAGAGTCGAATTCTGGTGAGATGACCGCATAAATGGATCTTATGTATTTAGTTTTTTTTAGCGGAGTGTCAAGACTGAAAAACAACTAATCTTCGAGGAGAACAATACCAACGACTAATTCGGTCTCGAGTTTTTTTAATGAGACATAAGACATTCCATTTTCGTCTGGCTAGACAATAGCAATTTTGTTGTTGACATAAATCGAATCCAAGATTAGCGAATTTACCTATATTCCAAAGCCATCTTTACCATTAGACGATCGCTATTTGGTTATTATTTTTCGTAATTTTTTTGGTTTGTAATCAAATGTTAAATAGTTTCTCTTAATAGACGGGTCGATCCAAACTTATCAAAAAAAATTGTGCGAAAAATTCTAAAATGTCTGAGACTCTAAACCGCCGTTTAGTGACTTTCCTTATGGACCATATGCAGTGTTTGAATCTTAGTTTCGTGAGATGACAGCAGAAATCGTATAATCACTAATTTATATACTCCTTTTGTAATTTTTTTATCTATTAGGTATTGTTTAATTTTTGTTCAATGAATAGAGTGGACCTTTATTTAATTATATTAGTTAACTTAGTAATAAATTTGGAGAAAAATTCAATTAAAAGTGGATCATGTCAAGGTCAATAATATTAGAAGGAGGTTTTTTCAAAAAGAAAGAAAGAAAATAAAAGCGCACGTGGAATATTATCATCATGGAATAGGAATCAATTCCTCTTTATTTCTTTTCCTTTTATCCATTTAAAATTTTTTATTAGTTCAAAGTTAATATTCTTCGAATTATTCTGATATGTAATTTTTAGTAATAAAAAGTTTGTTGATGTGTGTAATAATCAACTCATTGACCCACTTAACTCTATATTTTTGCATTTTTTACTTAGTTTAAAGCTATTTGTTGGTTTTTTTAATAAAAGTTATTTGTTGGTTTTAAAGATTAAGTTTAAACACAATCTATTTCATTTCAAATTACGTTTAAAGTTTTGACAGGCTGATTAAAAAATATTAATTTTTCAAAATTTTCACATTGAAATTTTATTAACTAAAACAATTTTTAATCAAAAAAATCACAATGTATAATACATATAGTCACAAAACGAAATAACGTTAAATTTTATATAGAAATTTAAAAACATCATCTAAGCTAAAACATTTATTTTTAAAAATCATCACTTATATAGAAATGGATGATGTAGATATAATAGTTTTTGATAATAAAAACACTTTTAACAAATGATGTGATATCTTTTACAAAAAAAATAAAATAAAAAATGATGTGATATTAGTTGGCATAATTTTTCTTCAAATACTAATTTTGATTAAATAAATATGTTTTCTATACATCGACATTTCAACATCTATTGAAGATTTATGAAGATCTAAATTTGCCGACAAGTCAAAAAAAACACACGATTTAATATTTTATATATTGTGATGAATCTTTTTGACAACTAAAGAAGAAATTATTTCATCAAAACAAATTTAAGCCAAGAACGAGAAGAAACGTCATTTGCCACCGACACCTTGACTTTATATAAAATATCACTAAATCACTAAACAATTTTTGTTTTGTTTAATAAATTCTAACATTTTTAAAATGCTATATTTTTGCCAAACTAGCATATATTTGCAAAGTTTTATTAAAATGGAAAGTTAGAAATATTTTTATAAATTTTGTCACTTTATTAAACAATTTTGCTTGTTACTTGCAAAATTGTTATATATAAAAATCACCACATAAGCCGGTTACACTTCCACGTTTTCGATATGCGGTCGTTCGATTAGTTTTCGCGAAAACCAATTTTTTTAAAACAATATGTTATTTAACTTATTAGATTAGACTTTTAATTAAAATTGATTGGTATAATTAAAAATGTATATATTAGTTAGTTTTGGTCTACAATCAACTCAAAATATCTAAAAATCAAGGTTTTAAATTTTTTATATATTTATAAAATTTAGTTTAATTAAAAATTACTAAAATAATCAGAAACTAGTCATATTAACTCCATTTAATCTCCGATTTTCTTATTAAACGCTAGTCTTAGTTTCGTCACCCGACTAACACCTAGCGAATTCTATATAGGGTACAAATGTCGTAAAATTTCTATATATGCCTCTAAATTTTAAAGTGTTAGCAAATTCAAAGTTATTTTTATGAAAACCAAGTCTCATCAACATTACACTCTATTTGAGTTTTGCATAATAATGTCATCTTACTAAATAGTGATTTGCTTAATTAAGTCACAAAATTTGTTTAATTACTCAATCACTAAGAACACAAAGAGAAAAGATCACTAACTAAATCATCAAGCAAAGCAGAAACTATCTCTTCTTCAATATCAATGCCTTCTTCAAACATCTCTATCTCATAACCAATCCATCTTCCTTCAAAACAACTCATGTCATGATCCACAAGCTCATCAATCATCATCTCTCTCATCTTCTTTAACCCTTTTACTTCTCTGTTCACTTCTTCCACCAACAAATCTCTATGTTCCAACAACATCATCATCCCTTTGCAGCTTCCAATTAACATTCTTTCGAGTTTCGCAGCTAAGCAATGGTTAACACAGTCGAAAAGCTCCTTTCTTTTGATCTTTGTTGACATTGCAGCTCCTCGAAAGCGTTCCATTTCATCGAATAGGCTTGAGGGTAGTACACTTGTGGATGTCCCTAAGGCAAAGTCTTGAAACATGAGCTGACCAGAGTTGAGTATCTCTGTTATATACTCGAGCTCCCAATCGAATGCTGGTGAATTTGATTCATCTAATGTTTGGTTGGAATCATTTGATGAAAACCAAGTGAGTTCTTGATCTGATGAACTCTGTTTCATCCCTGAAAACAAAACAACAACATAAAGTGTACTTAGCTGCTAAACAAATCACCATTAAGGCATTAGATGTGCATCATGTGTCCTAAAGATTTGAGATTTATGCAATCAGTTTGGACTTTTTTGGTGTGACTCACAACCTGAGAAACTCCTGTTGCAGGAGAGTGTGGAATCATCGGTTTCTGTAAGAGTGCTGATACTGCTAACTTCATGTTCCTCTCCTTGTATCACTCCATCCTTGGAAATTGAACTCAGAGACTCTTCTTGGATCAAGTTCACTCTATCCTTTGAAACTGTACTCAAAGACTCTTCTTGGATCAAGCTAGAGCTAGATGATTCAATCTTGGAGGTCAATTCTCTGAGCTTTTGCTCCAAAAGCGCATTTAAAGAATCACCGCCAATGACATTGAACTTAAGAGCAGAGCCTGCATCTTGTTTGGTTCCTTGTGAACGAGATGATAAACCTTTGATTGAAGATGAGAAAGTGAAAGAAATTACATCCATGGTGTCCCTTTTCTGATCATCTTTACTTGTGCTTGAGTCACCATCAATCGAAATGTTACATTTTATCAACTTATCACCCCTTTTGATCCGCTTATCTTCATAGATTCCAAGTTCTTGCATTCCATTCCGCGGTTTTTTTTTCCGTGGAAGACTCTTTTTGCGGGACAAAGGTGTTTCTGCTGATGACATAGTAGATCCACTTTCCACAAGAACCTTATTTATAACTTTGTTCAATACTTTTCTTGATTGTTGGTTGTCTCTACAGTTCTGCTTCTGGTAGTTCTGCTTAAGCACATTCTTCCCCGTGCTCAAGGAAGACACTTTGTGACTGTTTTGGCTTTTAACCGCCCTATTCTTAGCTTCCGCTTTCTCCTTTTGTCCAGATGACATCCTCTTGTTGCCTAAGCTGTCTTTCTTCTGATTACTACTGGCCTTTGCTTGCGCAGAGAAAGAAGGCGACTTCCCTGTAGTTTTCTTCTCGTTTTGATCTCCTCTTAAGTACTTACTATTCCGAGTATCATTGGAGATTTGAGGGAATGAAGTTGAAGCTTTCTTCTGTGCAGCTTCTAGTTTCTCTTTCAAATCACGAATCCTCAAAGGTATTGGCGAAGAAGAATGAGAATCTGATGATGAAACTACCCGAGTTCTTGCCATCATCCGCGGACTTGCCTCAATCATTTTCGAAGCAGCTTCCATGACATAAGCAGGGTTCCTAGATGGAACAAATCCAGGATTCCTTATAGGAGACAAAAGCTTATTGTGAGTGACAGAGATCGGTTTAGCGGATTTAGGAGGTAAGGTTTCGGTTTGAAACCGCTCAATCATTCGTTTACGCGGCCCTTTACTCATTCTTGAACCCAAATGATCCCAAGAAACACCATCAAAGTCACTCTGATGATCAACATTCGCATCCGCCTGGCACGAGGATCTAAATAAGCATGGATCAAGATCAGGATTAACCCGTTGTTCCACAACATTCGGTAACGGTAAACCTTCCAAACCCATGAGCCTCGCTACAACACTCGCTCTAACCACATTTCCATCATCACTAGTTACAGAGGAAGCACAACAACAACTCGAGTCACTCCTTGTGTTGTTGCAAGATGAGTTCTTTACAGTTTGATCAACACCAAACTGTTAAAAAACAGAGCTTTCATGTCATTTAAGAGAAAGAAACTCATTGCATAAAACATAATGAAATGGTATTGAAGAAAAGGCTTACAATAGAATGGTCTTGAGCATTCTCTTTTACTAGCTTTGATTCTTCTCTTTCTGAAAGAAGAAAACTTTAGATTAAAGAAGTTACACATATGTAGAAAGACAAAAAGGATTGAAGAAGTTCACACCAGAGATTTGAGAGATGTTAGATGAGAAAAGTTTCTTTCTGGATTTTCCAGGCCAATCAAATAGATTTAGAAACGTTCCTCTTGGTCGTTTTCTCTCTACAACAACTTCCATTTTCATTTCAACCTTTATGGATAACAACAACAACAAGTGGAATCAACAGAAGATCAAAGGGGAAAGTAAGATCACGAGTGAAATCTTTGTTTACCTCTCAGATTCTCAGGAAAATGCTAAAGTTCTTAGCTTTTGCTTATGGGTCTATCCATTAACTGTAATTTTGAGAAACCCATGAAGAAGATTTTCGATTTCAGTTGAATCGTCGTAAGATCTTAGCAAAATCGACCTAAAGGTCTCAACTTTCTCTCTCGGTCTCACACTCACTCAAAATCACACTGTGTGATCTTGGGGTCTCTCAAAACCAACAACAATGGAGAGATGAATCAAATCAGGAATCGAAGATTGCGAAATGGGTTAAGAAGTAAGAACTTAAGATCAGGAAAAGTTTATACAGAGTTGAGATTGAGTTTATGGCATTTGAAGTTTAGGGGTTTAAGCAGAGAGCTAAGAGACGATTTAAGAAAAGAGAAGAAGAAAGCTGAGTTTGAATTGAAATGACGAGAGAAGAAGAGAGAGCCGTTTCAAAGATAGAGAGATGGAGAAAGAGAAGATGAAGAGAGTTTTTGAATTTCTCAAGTTAAAAAAAATGCTCTCTCCTTTGGGAATTTAAAAGTTTCTGAAATTTTTCCTACACTTAAAAAGGAAAGCTTTTCTCTTTATACAAAACCGTTAAATGATGTTCGGTAGGTCTGGGCATTCCGATTATCGGATCGGTTTCGGTTCGGATCTTTCAGATCTCGGATCTTTGGGTCCTTTTATTTAGGATCCGTTTCGGATCTGATGAATTTTCGGATCGGTTCTGATCGGATCCTCTCGGATCCGGATCGGTTCTTGAAATTTTAAACGGATCCGAAACCCAAATTATAAAAAAAAGAAAAGAAAAAACCGAACCGAATTATCCGAAAAAGCGAAAACCCGAATTATCCGAATTAAAACCAAAAATTAATATATTAATATTAAAAATAAATATTTTTCTATAAAATTATAAAAAAGTCCGTTTGGTTCCGGTTCAGTTCGGGTACCCGAAAAATATTTCTGTAGAAAACGTTCGGATGTTTAAAAATTTTCGGTTCGGTTCGGTTCCTTATTTTCGGTTCGGATCCGGATCGGTTATTCGGATCCAACTATTTTGCCCGTTCCCATTGTTCCCTATATCGGTTTTACAATTTTAGCCTCAACGTTATCTCTTTTTTTTTTAATAACACCTCAACATTATCTTCCTTTCTTCTACGTTCTTGGTTTTGTTTTTTTTCTTCTTCTGCTCACTCAAACTCAAAGAGACATGATGACATTTTCAAAGCCACCACCACATTTCACTACCTTCCACAATACAAACCCTCAACTTGAATCAAAAGACTCAATCTTTACACTCTCTATCGGTTTATCAAGAAAATTAAGAAGAGATGTTCTTCTCTCAATCTCAGGAACACTAATCTCTCGACTGTTCTTTCTTGATCGCAACCGTTTTTCCTCTGCAAACGCAGCTGACCTTTTCAACTTTGTGGCGCCACAACCCGAGCCCGAACGTACGGTGGAGAGTGCTAAGGTACTATAGTTATCAACAACTGCAATGGAACATAGTTATATTAGGTAGGGGTTGGCAAAATACCGGAACCCGAAGAACCGAACCGAACCCGAACCGAAAAATAGATTTGAACCCGAACCCGAATTTTTGAAATATCCGATTGGATCTTAAATTCAATACCCGAAAGAACCGGAATCGAACCCGAACCGAACAGAGAACCGAATTAGTACTTAAAATACCCAAAAATAGTTATATATACAAAATATTATATATGTTTTATATTAATATATAATATATAATCAAAGTTATAATTTTTATTTCTAAATATTATTCATTTAAAAATATTCAGGATATTTTAAATAATTTTAAATATTTTAGGTATTTTTTAAGATTTTACTCTAGTATCTTGGGTATTTTTGGGTACTTTGAATATTTAAAAGTAACCAAACTACTAGAACCAAAAATATCCAACTAAGTACAAGGTATTTTTCGGTTCCTAAGATAAATACCCGAAATACTCAGACCCGAACACGAACCGAAGTAAAAAAATATCCGAACGGATCTCCGATCTAAGAACCGGAAGAACCGAAACCCGAATTATCCGAACCGAATATCCAAACGCCCATGCCTAATATTAGGGATGTGAATTTCTCATGTAGTAGATGGATATTGTTTGTTGACAAAAAAGGATGGATATTGTTTTTTTTTTTGTTAATTAGTAGATGGATATTGTTGATAGGAAGGATTAAGGAAAAATGCGGAAAATATAATGGAAATAAAAGAGAAGATGATAGAAAACAAGTGGTGGAAAGAGGGAGGAAAAGAGTTAAGAAGAAGTGCATCAAACATGAAGCAAGATATGTATTTAATCATCCAAGCAAAGCCTCCAAAAGATAGACCTCTTCTTAGGTCTCTCTATTCATCTGTCTTCAACACAATCACAAAGGTACTTTTCTTCACTTGGCTCTAAGACCAAGAACATTGGGGGTTCTTAAAGTTCTTACTTAAGAACCGGTTTTTAAGTTTTTAACCGGTTCTTAAGTTTTTCAGTTAAAAGTTTAAGAACTCCACCCTAGGAACCCCACCGTAAGAACCCTTATTGTTTGTGCTCTAAGCATACAATATCTATGCTCAATATTAACTTGTTAGGAATTGAATTTTGCAGATGGCTTATGCAGCAAGAGACGAAGATGCTACTAAAGTGTTGGAGTGCTATAACAGTATTGATGCAATCCTCAATGATATTTTCTCTCGAATCTAATTCTAGTCTATATACGAGTTTAGGCAGGAGACTCACAAATATTGTCATGCTTTGTTCAATAATGCAATGGAAAATTTTAGTGATAAAAGAAAAATAAAAGTGTTAGGCAAATATTATTTTGTTAGTATTAAATTTATAGAAGACGAAGAGAGTTTTTGAATTTATGAAGTTAAAAAAAGCTCTCTCTTTTGGAAATTTAAAAGTTTCTGAATTTTTTCTACACTTAAAAGAAAAGTTTTTCTCTTTATATATACATGATTGTTGATTATGTTCATATTTGGTATCCAATGAAGTTGGAAAAGAACATAATTTGAATTGGTTAGGGGACAAAGAAAGACAAAAGTTTTAAAAGAAGTCATAATGTTTTTGAGTTTTTTAGTAGAAGGAAAAGAAATGAAATGTAACAACTTTATAGTAAATAGTGCATTGTGTATTAATATATGTCATTTTTGATACAATATTTTATATTTTATTGAGCATTAATCATTTAATCTAATTAAATTTGGAATCACAAAATTTAATTATGGACTTCTAGATTGGGCGTTCAGATATCCAACCGAATTCAGATTAGATTAGGTTCGAGTATGGGTCATGAGTTCTAACCCTACAATATTCATTCATGTATTTGTAATTTTAGATTCGAGTCTAGTTCCGATAAGCTAGTTCAAGTAAATTCGGATCAAGTATTAGAATTCGTAATATGGCATTTTCGTATATTTCGAAGTTTTTTGGTTTTTTTTCTTGGATTTTCGGATATTTTTGGTTTTCAACTATTTTAGAGTTTTAAGATTATTTTAGATATTTATTTAGGATACATATTCGGGTATTTCAATATCTTCAATTATTTATTCGGATTTTGGTTCGAGTACTTCTTTAAATTTCAGACTTAAGTTCGAATTTTTCAATTTTATCTAGATTTAGATGAGTTCGAGTATTATCCGAACCCAAACTACTCAAAGCTAGAAACCCAATGGATATTTTTCAGATACAAATTCGGTTCCGGGTAAAATGTGGAGGATCCGGTTGATGATAAAATATACCAAAAAAAACTGAGCCCATTATGTGAATAAAATAATATTATAAGCCCAAAGAAGTTAAGCCCGGCCCATTAATTCCTACTTGATAAATCCCAAATAAAAGCTATCTTTTTTTTTTTGTCTTCTCTCTTCCTTAAACCCTAGTTCCTTTCTTCCCAAATCTCTCTCAATGACCACCGCACTTTCATCGCCGCCGCCGGAGAAGCAACCAGAGAATCTCCTCACCGCTTCACAGACTTCAAGAGTGAGTCCCAAGACAGTCGATGGCGCCGTCAACGCTCTACTCAAATGGAGAAACGAGAAATCAAAAACAGAGAAGCCACAACTTCTCGAGCAAGACGAGTTCGTCTACCTCATCGTCACATTGAAGAAGATTCCGGCGACGAGCCGTACGAACGCTTATCGTATCCCTTTGCCTCATCCACTTATTAACCCGACGGAAGATTCGCCTGAGCTTTGCTTAATCATCGACGATAGACCTAAGAGTGGTCTCACAAAGGAAGATGCGAAGAAGAAGATTGAATCTGAGAATATTCCGATCACTAAAGTTCTTAAGCTATCGAAGCTGAAAACTGATTATAGACCATTCGAAGCTAAACGTAAGCTTTGCGATTCGTTCGATATGTTTTTCGCAGATCGGAGAGTGATTCCTCTGCTTCCGAGGTTGATCGGGAAGAAATTCTTCGCGAGGAAGAAGATTCCGATGGCTGTGGATTTGAAGCACAAGAACTGGAAAGAGCAAATGGAGAAAGCTTGTGGATCTGCTATGTTCTTCATGAGAACAGGGACTTGTAGTGTTATCAAAGTCGGGAAATTGTCGATGGAAAGCGACGAAATCGCGGAGAATGTGATGGCGACATTGAACGGAGTGGTTGAGATTTTGCCTAACAAGTGGAAGTATGTTAGGTCTTTGCATTTGAAATTGTCTGAGAGTTTAGCATTGCCGATTTATCAGAGTGTGCCTGATTTGAAGCTAAAGATCGATGCTTTTGAATGGGAGAAGAGTGTTGTTAAGGAAGAGAAGAAGAAGAAGAAAGGTAAAAGTGATGATGATGCTGTTGTTGTTGATGGGAGTGAGAGTAGTGAGAAGAGTGTTTTAGGTAAAGGAAAGAAGAAGAAAGGTAGGATTCATGAGGTTAGGTATATGGATAGTAATGTATCTGAAGTGCTTGGTGATGATGAGATTGGTGATGTTGAGGTTAATAATGAGATTGTCGAGTCCGAGGATAAAGAGAAGAAGATTAAGAAGAAGAGGAAGAAGGAGATAACTGAGGCTGTAGAGAGTGAGAAACCGAAGAAGAAAGCCGCTAAGGGGAAAGTGAAAGAGAAGAGTAAGGATGGGTTAAAGGCGAAAAAGACAAAGATTACAAAAGAAGAGTCTGTTGTTGGTTTGAAACCGAAGAAGAAGAAGAAGAGTGTGCTTAAGAATTGAGGCATTAGAAGATCAACCTTTTCGAGTATTTGCTTCCATTTTAATCAGAGTAATTTTGAGTTTGGTTTATGTTTTATCA
This sequence comes from Anastatica hierochuntica, assembly GCA_900406275.1. Classification (NCBI taxonomy): domain Eukaryota; kingdom Viridiplantae; phylum Streptophyta; class Magnoliopsida; order Brassicales; family Brassicaceae; genus Anastatica; species Anastatica hierochuntica. The sequence continues at coordinate 51,033 of OVAN01000436.1, forward strand.
TAGTGCGGATTACATTTTGAGGTCTTTCATATCGGAAACATCGAACCGATGAATGTAGTTTGGTGGTTTTGTTGAGTAATCATACTTAGTCTTGAACTAGCAGTTGAGTGAATCGCTCGCAGGAAGTTCGCAGTTAGCTTTAATAAGCTAAGTGAAGTTATCATGTAGTAAGAACCTCTTGATCACAAAGCAAGCAAGCCTTTGAATGTGGCTTTACAAATTATTATTCTCCTAATGGATTATAAGCTTGAATCCTTCTTGCTCTTTCCCTTATATGCTTTGAATCTTCATTTTATAATCTCATTTTCTAATCACAGGTCCTCTATATGGAACTCTCCATATCACAAAGTTATCAGGAGGTTGATATTCTTCGAGCCATGTCACATTTGAGATCACTTCTCCATTCATCACTTCTATCTCACCTGGTTCCATAATATCTGCGTTTAGACGCTAATCTAATCAACAAGAACGTATCTGTTTCAACGCATGAGTCCTCACCAGGTAAGTTTCTTAATGGGGATTTTCGGAAGTAGTTGCAGTGTCTACCATGAGTAGAAGAGTAAGGAGGAGACAGGATGTCGAAGATTGCACAATGAGTAATTGCTTTGAAACAATGGATGTTGCCACCGGTTGTTGGATATAGCGTTGTTGTTGGAGAAGGGGCCTTCATATCAGTATCCTTGACCAGCTTTGCGGGTCTTGCTATGGATAAAGGGAACAACAGATAACTCAGAGAAGAGCTTTAAAAACTATCCGCATAGCAATGAAGTTGTATTTGGGCGGTTTGCAAGGTCGCTGTTACCTTGTAATGGATCATCATCTAACTCTGACGGGTCAGGCTCAATCCAATCATATGACTTCACGTGCATTGAACCGTGAATGAGCTTGCTTAGCACCGTCATGCCTGGGTGATTATGAAGTGGTATGATAGATGAAGGTGGCATGCAGAAAATTCCAATCTGACAAAATAATGATCAAACCATAAGCAGACAAGAACAGCGGAAAAAACCTATACCAAATGGTCGCCACGAGGCAAATCCTTCGGTCTTTAGCGGTTTAAAATCAAAATCCTCATCACCACTAGTAATTCTGGTTACGAAATGACAATTCTAGCATATTGAAAGAATGTTTGCTCACCGAGAAGCTGTCACATTCATGTAAATGAAGGTATTTTATCGCAGGCAGAGAACGATGAGTTCCATTACGTCCGTTTCCATGATCAGACCAATTACACACCAACTGCGATTCTTGTTCGAGTCCAACATCAGACGGCTTAATTTTCTCTGAAAGAAAAACATACCGCTGCATTAGACCAGATTAAGATAGTCTAACGACATAAGAGAATGTGCTTAACGAACACGATGAAGCAACCAAGTTTGCAGGCAACAACAAAGGAAGAAACTTAGTCCTACCCAACATAGTGCGAACCTTGTCTAAAGCCTCCTCAGACACAGGTCCATTAGGTGAAAGAGATGCCTTGCAAGTATTGAAAAGCCTCTGAATGTAATACGGCATGATACAAACAAACAACGAAAAGCTCCAAGTTCTTGAGCTCTTAAGTGGCTCTTAAGTGTCAATGCCTTAGAGAAACAAAAGTCACCTTCTTCAAAGATTTATCAATCACTGCCCTGAAAGAAGATTAAAGACAAACAAACTTAAAACTTCACAAAGGAAGTAATACACATACACATCTGAAAACAAAAAGGTCCAAATCAATGAGCTTTAGGTCAGTGATTATGCCTTCACTGAATCTTAAATCGAACCCAGATTGAATTGAAAGGTACCCAACAAAATTCTCTCGATTCCATTGTGAATGTTACAATCTACATTCGCAATGCATACTCCAACGAGAGAAATGGAAGATTTTGATTAGTTTCAACGAGTATGAGAAGAGGAAACAGCTAAACTATAAGCAGGAGAGAGAGATAGTGAATAAGTGAATTTCAATTTCAATGAGTGATGAAGAGGGAGAGAGAGAGAGAGACCTTTCAAGCAGAAGAGTGAAAATCTGAAGAACGGCGACGACGGAGGAAAACGAAACGATGATGGAAATGGCTTTAGTCGGAGGAATCAAAAATTTTGTTTCTTTCGCTTTGTGGGTCCTTTAAAAACATCAAAACTCACTTTTTAACCCCTTACTTTTCGAAATAGTCAATTATAACCCCTTACTTTTTATTAAATCGAATCAACTCCTCAGCAAGATATTTTGCTGAGAAGTTAAAAAACAAATATTTCTCTGGGGTCTATAACTTTTAGTTATTAACTAAATTGCCCCATTTGAAAAAATCAGAAAGCTCTATTTTAACCTTGTCTCTATCTTCTCATTTCTTTCTTCTCTCTATCCACGAAAGAAAAAACCTAGAGAAGGCGGTTGAAGAAGAAGAAGACGATCTCAGGTGAATCCATGGCAGGTGTTGGACCAATGACTCAAGATTGGGAGCCGGTGGTTATCCGTAAGAAAGCTCCAAACGCCGCCGCTAAACGCGACGAGAAGACTGTTAACGCCGCTCGTCGAAGCGGCGCCGATATTGAAACCGTCAGAAAATGTTCGTTTCCTTCTTCTTAATCTTCGTTTCGTTTAGGATTCGATCTGATTTCGCCTTTTTATCTAGTTTATCTATGGTTTAGGCTATAGAATCATTTGACGATTGAATCTAGATGCGTTTTGGTTCCGGTGTGTTTATGTTCTGTGATTAAGGTTCGTGTTAGTGTTTTCGTTTGCTGTGATTTCGATTCTGGTTACATCAGTAACGATTCATAGCTCTTATATGCTTCGGCTTCGCCGCCATGAACTGGTTTGTGTTAGTGTTTTCGTTTGCTTTGATTTCGATTCGGTTTACAGCAATAACGGTTCATAACACTTCTGAGTTTGGATATGCTTCGATTACTTTTGTTTTCCTCGATTTTCTTTATCATCTTGACGTTGATTTTGTAGTGTTATGGTTTTGATCTAACAAGGATTGTTTTGATTCTCTCTTTTTGATTTTGGTGGGTTTAGTCAATGCTGGAACCAACAAGGCAGCATCAAGCGGCACCTCCTTGAACACCAAGAAGCTTGATGATGACACTGAGAACTTAGCTCGTGAGTAACTTTATTAGTCTCTCATGATTTGTTTTTTTGTATGAACAAAGAAATGTTAGAACTATCTCTTTGTTCTGGATCATTGGATTGTCGTCGATGAGCTAGTTCCTCATTCCAATAAGGGCAATCTTGGGTTGTTAATGTTTTCTCTGGTCTGCATTTCTAGTGTTAGCAAGAGCTGAAGCTTTATCGATTGTTCTCCACATATCACTCTGTTTTCCATTTGATTGAGCAGTTCGTTGATTGTATCTTTAACATCTTGTTTGTTATGGTTTCGTTGAAATCAGATGAGCGTGTGCCAACTGAATTGAAGAAAGCTATCATGCAAGCCCGAGGAGAGAAGAAGCTAACCCAGTCCCAACTCGCTCAAGTACTTTCTCTTCAACCTATCTCTCTATTCTTTCCTGTCGTATTTAAACTGTATTCTCGATACTAATACGATACATGTTCATACTGTTAGCTGATCAATGAGAAGCCACAAGTGATCCAAGAATACGAATCTGGAAAAGCAATACCGAATCAGCAGATCCTTTCGAAGCTGGAGAGGGCTCTCGGGACTAAACTCCGCGGAAAGAAGTAATCAATAACAAAGACTCTCTTAAGGTAAACAAGAAAAAGAACAAAACTAATCGCGGTTTCTCTCCCGGTTCATATGATATAGAAACTATCTCTATATACACGCCTTGTTTAATGGCTTAGTAGAGAGTTCTGCGAAGAATCTTTTATGGTGTAAGACAATAACATATGCTCTTTGGAACCTTTTGTCACTTATAAATAATCCGTTATGTTTTGCACCATATTACAAACCATAAATATTAAAAACTTCTACCATAAAACATTCGTAAATATAAGAAAATGCCATAAAACATTGGTAAATTTTCGAAAATGTATGAAGATATTCAGATAAGAATAACCGAATGGTTATTTAAATTCAAAATCGAATTGAATGGTTTTTCAAATTCAAAATCGAGTCGAATCGAACCGAAATATTAAACTATAGTGGCAAATTTTGTAATATCCCATTTTGGGCCTTGGGTTTCCATATAACTTTAGGGGACTAAGCTGCACAAATTAAACTATCATGGCCAATTTGTAAGCTAGACAAAAAAAAACTACAGGGACCAGTTTGTAAATTCACCCTAAATACAACTATTCTCCCCCGCGCCACAAAACAAGACAGTACAGTGAGTCAGTGAAGCACTAAACCCAAAGGCTTTAAAAATTATTCCTCTTCTTACTGTTTTCTTAATTTCATCTTCTCCACAATTTTCTAGGGTTTCCACATCTTCTTCTTCTTCTTCTTTCTTTGAGGGAGAGAAACAAAAATGGAGACAGATGAAGCTTACCAAAGGAAAGCACAAGCAGCACTTGTAGCCATTATCGTTCTCGCTTGTCTCGCTTTATCTTCTTTGTTCGTCGCCTTTAGTTACTATTGCTATATCCGTAACAAAGTCTCTAAGCGTCGAAGAATCAACAACAGTAAGTGTTTTTAACAAAATCATTTCTCTGTTTCTCAAAGCTTTAGATCTAAAAAAAAATTTGATTTTTGTTTCTGGGTTTTAGGGTTTAATTGCGAGGAGAAAGGGGATTTTCAAAATGTACAAGAAGTTACTGAAAATGGGCTTCAGATTTTTACTTTCAAGCAATTACATTCAGCAACTGGTGGATTTAGTAAGTCTAATGTTGTTGGACATGGTGGTTTTGGATCTGTGTATCGTGGTGTGCTTAACGATGGAAGAAAAGTTGCTATCAAGTTTATGGCTAATACAGGAAAGCAAGGAGAAGATGAATTTAAAATGGAGGTTTTGTTTTTTAAGCTTTTTTCAATCTTAAGGACATTTTTGATGTTGGCAAAGTTTCCGATTACTTGACCGATTTGTATGCGGTTACAGGTTGAGTTACTGAGCCGTCTTCGTTCGCCGTACTTATTGGCACTTCTTGGTTATTGCTCAGATAATAGTCACAAACTTCTTGTGTATGAGTTCATGGCAAATGGCGGTTTGCAGGAACACTTGTATCCTAATAACAGTAAGTTCAATTCGCGGCGCGTGATGTTAGAAGTTTTCCTCTATACTAATTTGGCAAACGTAGCTTATGGAAGTCTTGTTGGATTTGCGTATAGGGTCTGGTTCTGTCCCACCGAGATTAGATTGGGAAACTCGGATGAGAATAGCTTTGGAAGCTGCGAAAGGATTGGAATATCTCCATGAAAGTGTATCGCCTCCTGTGATTCATAGAGACTTTAAGAGCAGCAATGTTCTGCTGGACAGAAACTTCCACGCTAAAGTTTCGGATTTCGGATTGGCTAAAGTTGGATCAGATAAAGCCGGTGGACATGTTTCTACCCGTGTCTTAGGCACACAAGGATATGTTGCTCCTGAGTATGTTTCCGCTCAATTGAAACTCTTTGTTCCGACTTTGTTCTTTCATCGGCTGAATATTAGTATCTAATTTATCAATTTTTTCGACAGGTATGCTTTAACCGGTCACTTGACAACCAAATCAGATGTCTATAGCTACGGCATTGTCTTGTTAGAGTTACTAACCGGCAGAGTTCCAGTAGATATGAAAAGAGCTACAGGAGAAGGCGTTCTTGTATCTTGGGTACACGTCGAGTTTCTTACCCGGTGAGCCATTTCTTTATGTCTTTTCTCTAACCGTTTTCGTTTTCCGTTCTCTCCAGGCGTTGCCTAAGCTGGGTGATAGAAACAAAGTGGTAGACATTATGGATCCAACACTAGAAGGACAATACTCGACAAAAGAAGTTGTTCAGGTTGCAGCAATAGCAGCAATGTGTGTTCAAGAAGAAGCTGATTACAGACCAATAATGGCAGATGTTGTGCAGTCACTTGTTCCATTAGTGAGAAGCCGCGGGTCAACTTCAAAGCTTAGTGGTTGCTCTAGTAGCTTTAGCTTAGCTCGGTCTCCTAATTCACCTGGTAAAGCAAGCGTCGGTTCTCAATAAGTCAACGAGAAAATAAAAACCAAGGCCTTTCTAGTGTCTTTCATTTACTAGGGGAACATAGTATAAATGTAACCCTTTTGAGTGATCAAACATGGAACTTATTCGGCCTGGGCATTCGGGTTTCGGATTTTCGGGGTCATGGTTAGAAGTCCCAATCCAATTTTTGAAAACTTCGAATCGGTTTCGGTTTGAATCCTTTCGGGATTGATTCGGTTTCGGATTTGGGGTTTTTCGATTCTGATATGATTTCAATTTCATATACCAAATAGCCTAAAACCGAATGAACCGATTCAATATGAAAATAATTTAAAATATATAAAATACGCAAAATTATCCGAAAAAGAACTCATATCATTACCTAATTCAATCGAAACCAAACTTAAACTATTCTCATTTTTTAGGTTTTAATACGATTTCAAATTCTACAAACTAAATTATTTTAAAACCGAATGAACCGACTCAAACCGCCCACCCTAATCCAAATCTCGCTTAAATCTACTAAAAACCGGATGTAAACCGAGATCAAACTCTTAAGAACCGGCTCATATAGACTCGTCACGTGCGGGGAACGTGGGCGTGAGGAGGGTAAATCCGTCATTTTCTAAGAACCCTAAGACGCTTATTAGATCTAGTGTTTATATATTTCCCTGCGGCTTCTTCGTTCTCTCTTTCTCGATTCTTACTTCGCCGTCGGCCGGAGATTTATCACAACCGGAATTTCAAATGGTCCGTCGCATTTAGTGTTTTTCATTTTTCGATGCTTGAGATTAAGATGTGTGATGAGATTTTGTGTTTTTTGAAAAAAATCAGGCGTCGGAGAAGAAGCTATCGAATCCAATGAGAGACATTAAAGTGCAGAAGCTTGTCCTCAACATCTCCGTCGGTGAAAGTGGAGATCGTCTCACTAGAGCCTCCAAGGTTTTTTACCGATTTGCTGATTCAATTCACTAAGTGAAGAAGCTATGTTCTGAGTTGATTTTAGCTTTTTTCGATTAAATTTTTTATCGTAGGTGTTGGAACAATTGAGTGGTCAAACTCCTGTTTTCTCCAAGGGTTAGTTTCCTTCTAGCTGAAAATCAAATCTCATAATCACATTCTTGAGGCTAGATAGAGCAGTGATCTCGAAGAAAATATCGAAAACGAATGTTCAAAATCGTGTTTTTGACTAAATTTTGGAATCCAGAGTGTGAGATTATGGTTATGTGTTCTTACTTTGTGGTGTATGATTATCTTAAAGATGATGTAGCTTTTGTTGAATAGAGTTCTTGAGTTTGTTTATCTCGAATGTCGCAGCTCGATACACTGTTCGTTCTTTTGGGATCAGGCGTAACGAGAAGATTGCTTGCTATGTGACTGTAAGGGGAGAAAAGGCAATGCAGCTACTCGAGAGCGGACTGAAAGTTAAAGAGTATGAGCTCTTGAGAAGGAACTTTAGTGACACTGGTTGCTTCGGTTTTGGTATTCAAGAACACATTGATTTGGGTATCAAGTAAGTCTTTCGATCTTTTCAACACCGATATACACAATCTTCATTCTTTGTGTAATTGAATCATTGAATGTATCGTAGGTATGATCCATCGACTGGAATTTACGGTATGGACTTCTATGTTGTTCTCGAGCGTCCTGGTTACCGTGTGGCACGTCGTAGAAGATGCAAGGCTCGTGTTGGAATTCAACATAGAGTGACGAAAGAAGACGCGATGAAATGGTTCCAAGTGAAATATGAAGGAGTCATTCTCAACAAGTCTCAGAACATTACTGGCTAAAACAGCAAAAAGATGTGTCGAACCAAGATCTTTAATCTGATGTTTTTTTCTCATTTTCCGGTTTGATTCGAATTTATTCAGTTTTGTTTTTTCTTTTTGCTTCTCTGATCTTCAGACATATGGAATTATCTTTATAGATTTTGCCTATATACAATTTTTTGCCATCAACAAATATAAGCTGATAGTAATTTTATGTTTATCTTTAACCAACTGATTTTGAAAAAAATTATAAAAAATGATAATCTTGTTTTGATGCAACTCTTGCATAGTTCACAGAGGTTTGGAAGTTTAGTTCTCTCTATTTCCGATGTCTATTTATCATTAAAAAAAGTTTAACATGAATTAATATAAATGTAAAATGTGGCTAGAAATTTTTAAACACTAAAAAGTATAGCATTAACCAAGAAACTATATATTTTTGTACGGATTAATCCACTGATGGTTAAAGAGGTTTGGAACCTTTGTTTTCTCCGTTCATTTAGATAATAGAAATTTTATAGCGGTTAATCCACTTATTTAGGCCGTATATGAGATTATTAAAAATTAATCGTTAAAAAATAGAAACGATGCTCATGTGCCATGAAAGAAAGTCTAGCATACATTAATATAAATGTAATATGGTTAGAAATTTTTAAACAACACTAAAGAGTATAAATTTCAGTATATAGAACATTTACCAAAAACTCTATATTTTCGTAAAGGTTAAACCACTGATTTTGAGAAAAATTCAAAAAATGACAATCTTGTTTTAATACATAGTTGCATCGTTCACTTACATAGGATGATGGTCAAAAAGGTTTGGGACTTTTCTTGTCTCCGTTTCTTTAGATAATAGAGATTTTATAGCGGTTAGTCCACTTAATTAGGCCGTAATGAAGTTTCAATAAATTAATTAATAAAAAATAGAAACGATGCCCATGTACCATGAAAGAAAGTCTAGCATACATTAATATAAATGTAGAATTTGGTTAGAAAATTTAAAAAACACTAAAGAGTATAAACTTCAGTATATATAACATTTACCAAAAAACCCACTGATTCTGAAAAAAATTCAAAAACATGACAATCTTGTTTTAATGCATAATTTCATCGTTTACTTACACAGGAAGATGGTCAAAGAGGTTAGGAATCTTTATTGTCTCCGTTTCTTTAGATAATAAATATTTTATAGCGGTTAGTCCACATATTTAGGCCATATACGAAGTTTTAATAAATTAATTGTTAAAAAAAATAGAAACGAAGCCCATGTACCATGAAATAAAGTCTAGCACACATTAACATAAATGTAGAATGTGGTTAGAAATTTTCAAACAACAGTAAAGAGTATAAACTTCAGTATATATAGCATTTACAAAAAAAACTCTATATTTTTGTAGGGGTTAACCCACTGATTTTGAGAAAAATTCAAAAAAATGAAATCTTGTTTTAACGCATAGTTGCGCCGTTCACTTACATAGGATGATGGTCAAAGAGGTTTGGAATCTTTGTTGTCTCCATTTCTTTGGATAATAGAGATTTTATATTGGTTACTCCACTTATTTAGACCGTATATGAAGTTTTAAGAAATTAATCGATAAAAAATAGAAACGATGTCCATTTACCATGAAATAAAGTTTAGCAAACATTAATATAAATGTAGAATGTGGCTAGAAATTTTTAAACAACACTAAAGAGTATAAATTTCAGTATATTGAGCATTTTCCAAAAAACTCTATATTTAGGCCGTAATGAAGTTTCAATAAAATAATTGATAAAAAAATAGAAACGATGCCCATTTACCATGAAATAAAGTTTAACATAGATTAATATAAACGTAATTTGTGGTTAAAATTTTTTAAGCGACACTAAANCGTAATTTGTGGTTAAAATTTTTTAAGCGACACTAAAGAGTATAAACTTCAGTATATAGAGCATTTACCGAAAAACTC
>OVAN01000437.1:0-60688 GCA_900406275.1 Anastatica hierochuntica
TATTAAATTATTAAACTAATTTATATAATAACGAAACTAATTAGATATATAAATGTGTGCGTAGAGAATGCACGAGAATGTTAATTGGCTAAGTTGGTAATGTATGTGTGTGGTGTGTGTGGTCAGGGATTTGATTCTCGTTGTTGTAACTTATTAGTTTTATTTTCGATTTGACTCAAAACGATCTCGTTTTATATTTAACAGTTGACTTTTGTCGGGTTTTTTTTAGTTTGGTCAACGAAAGTTTGAGATTTAAATGGCCAAATTTTAAAAGTTAGGTATTAAAATGGCTTAAGTGAAACTTGAGAATTTTTTTGGCCTAAAATTGAAAGTTGAGGATTATTTTGACATTTTTTCCCTTATAAAAGCATTGAAAACTATTCAAATATCTCATGGTCATTGTTGTTGAACTTTTAGAGAATTGTGGTCCTATTTAAATTTTAATTTTATCATCTACGCCATTTGGAAAATTAATTAGTTGAGTTCCATCATTTCATCTGTTTCCTAATTTTCGTAACACTTGCTATATTTTAATCGTTTGCCTAATTGGTAATACAAAACTTTGTGTTGTTGAACGAAACCAAATTAGATGTTTATAGAGATTCAAAGTCATTCTTACTTTTTTTTTGTCATTACCTTACAAGCGAACCATGGGCATTAACCCAATAGGCGTTTAAAACTAACACATTCCTTATAGAATAGACATTAAATTGTTCTTATTAAACGCCATTAAAGCATACTAATCAACAAGCCTTAAGAGGAGACCCACAAAGACAGAGATTGTGAGAGAAAGCAGATGGTTCAAAGGTCTGAAGCAGACCACCATGTGGAATTTTTCCACATAGACGATTATAGCTAACGTTGAAATGCTCAAGTCTTAGCTTACCAAGCTCCCTTGGAAACTTCCCAAAGATTCTGTTGTGGCTCAGATCCAACGACACTATGCTCCTAGCGAACTTAACCTTTGAGATATCGAACTGAAACATGTTTCTCGACAAGTCCACTCGTACTGTTGTTTTGTTACGTCCGAAAAACATCGAACCATCTCCGATAAAACTGTTTCCCGACAAATCTACTGCGTTGAAGTCGTATTTTGATAACGCTTCAGGTATTTTTCCTGCAATATTCAAAAACATTTTTAATTATATAACCTAAAAATATATAGAGATAATTAGCTGAATATTACAAAGTTCACCATTAATTAATTATCACATCCTCTCTTATGTTATTTTATCATTTTGTATTTTTTTTGTTCACAAGGGAACTTTTTTTTTGTAAAATACTCATTATTTATATTAATTTATTTTTTCTCCTCACATATTTAAATAATGATTTTCTTTGTAATATCTACCAAATTCACCCAAATATATAACCTAAAAATATATATATGTATTTTTTTTTTTTTTTATAAAGATATGTATAATTTTGTTGTTGGTTACAGAAACATTTTCTAAATATATTAAAGAAATTTTGACCCAAAAAATATATATTAAAGAAACTAAACATGATGGTTTACCTGAGAGTTTGTTGTTAAACAAGTAGAGATTAGGGACGTTGCCTACAAAAGAACCGAAAGAGTTCGGTACAGAACCGGTTAACTTATTATCATTGATCTGAATAGCTTCAAGCTTCGGCATCTGAGAAAGTGAACCGGGAATTAAACCGGTGAATCGGTTAAACGAAAGATCCAAGAACGTGACGTTCTTGAGGTCACTGATGAAATCAGGAATCGAACCGGAGAGACTGGTTTTCTTTAACCGGAGGAGATCAAGATTCTTGAGTTTGGTTATGGTGTGTGGGATGTTTCCAGTGAGATTAGTCAAGTAACTAAAATCCAATGTACGGAGGTCGAGAAGGTCGCCGACTTGAACCGGAATCTGACCGGAGATTTCGCCGGAGGAGATGGTGAGGGCGGTGACGCGGCGGTCAGTGCATTCGACGCCGGTCCAACCGGTACAACAGTCGGTTCGGGTGTTCCAGGAGGAAAGGAGAGGAGGGTTGTTAAGAGATTTCTTGATTTGAAGGAGGGCATTTTTGTCATTTAAGGTGCAACAGTAAGAAGATGAGAGAGTGATGAAAAGGATAGAGAGAGGAAGAAGAAGGAACTTCATTGTGATTGGTTTGTTCGAGCATTGAAGAAACCTTCTGATATATAACAGAGATTTGAATGGAACACAGCTGTGTATTGTTTACTGAATTTGTGCAGTATGGGTTTTACACTACTCTCAAGGTACAATATTCTTTTCGTAAAGTAAAAATTTAATTGATAATAAGCGTGGTGAATATATTTTTTACTACAATTTTTGTTCTTTTTCTTTTGGAATTGTGTCACTGCAACATTAAAAGTTGTAGCCTAGCGAGTGCAATAATTAGAATCGACGTAATATTACATGGTAGAGAGGTAGAGGCGAAACGGTCTGGATATCCGGAATATTTTGAAGTACTCCGACCCATAGTGAAATTACTATATGGATTTGAGGTTTCCGATATATTTACGATATATGTATTTCAGATACATATATCCAAATTGTATATGTTTTAAAATAAATGTTAATTTGAAATTAAAAATTAAAGCCAATAAAAAACTAAATTTGAAATCTTTTTTCGAAAATATAATAAAGTAACTTATCATAAAATTAAACTTTTAGTTATTTTATATAAAAATTATATAATATATACATACAAATATAGTTTAATATAACGAAATAGATCTGATTCGGATATCCGAACCTAAAAACTTCACTATCCATATCCGGATATCCATATGTTTTGGAAGTGAATCGGGATGAATGACGGATCATATAATAGATCCCGGATAATAGTTCCGACTCTAATACCATGAAACATATAAAAGCATGTCTAGCATGTTGTAAAATAATGGGAAATTTCTTAAAAGATGTTAATTGAAACGAATATGATGTATGTTAACCACCATGTCTATTAACATGCATAACAACTTTTTCAAAATAAGAGTAAACAACAGTGTGAAAAATCCATGATATAAATGTGGTCACCATAGCTATGTGTTGTTGGGACAAGAGACAAATGAATATTACTCACCAGACCCCACCAATTTTCAAAAGCGAAAAGAATCTTACTCTTTGAATGATACAACACAAGGAGATTAAGACATTTACACAAAGACCCTCCCTTTGAGTTGTGTCACCAGGACTCCTTCCACTCCAGTCTATCGAGACCGTCCACAATTGCCCGGCGAAACTCATCATTGTGCAGCAGAAAGGAGGACACGTGTCCACCGGTTACCCATCTCACTTCCGAGCCTGGCCATGCCTTTTGAAGCTCCAACACTGAGTGTTTCGGTATGTATCCATCATCCTAAACAAATTCATATCTAATCAGAAGCAGAGCAGCAGCAAATGTGTATCCATTGCTTTTGAATTTGGTTTAATCGATTTTGACTTACAGTTGCAGCAACAAAGATAACAGCATTTGGGTTTTTGGGGATAGGGAAACGAGTGACATCTGTGAGAGAGAGAACATGCCTCATCCGCTCTCTCACTTCATCCAGTGTCATCGTGATCTTCTGTGCTGCTAGTTCCTCCCTCAGTGCTTCCCAAGCGGTTCCATACTTTAATATTCCTTCGCAGAAAGCAACAACCGCAGAGTGTGGAGATAGGAATGGGAGTGTTGCCAGTGGTGTTGGATGAAGCGATCCAACCATCGAAGCATGTACTCCTCCTAATATATTCATCAAACTTTCAAGCACTATTTAGTGAGAGCATGGGAAAAAGGTAAAACAACTCATTATACGAAGCTAGAGGTAAATAGATCCCTTGATGGATGTGGTTCGTTTATGTAGCTCACAATGCTGCTCTTACCGAAATAAATCAATTTAGTACTAACACTTGAACCTAAAACTAAGGATGTACAGTGTGTTCGGGACGATATTATTGAGGAGTCAGAAACTCTTATTTTGAAAGGGTAACTACATGCAGCTTCACGGTAGCTTAGTTTTTTTATAACTCTGTGAATAAAGCAAAGCAATCATCCCCACAACTATTGCTGGGAACTTATCCCGGATCATCCATCCTAGGAAATATCCATAACACAACTTAAAAATTGGAAAATCTTAGTGAAGTTGCGGATCTAACAATAGTTCATCTAGTTTAGCCCAATGCAATAGCTCACAAGTTGTGTATAGACGAAGATGAATGCAACTTACCCATACTAAGCCCACAAATACCCATCTTTCCAAAGCCTTCCTCGGTGTCTAGCCAGTGAATAAGACTGCGAGACTCATCAATTGTTGCCCTCCCTAGTAATAGTAGATCACTGACACAGAGGAGTCTCGCACCACGCTGTAGAAATGGACGCCTTTGGCCATAGAAAGGGCTGCAGTGGCATTATCTATGTTTGATCAAAAACATGGCAAAGAGCTTCAAAAGCAGCCAAAGCAAAAAGTTTTGCTTTAAAGCTTTTAACAGGGTAACAAAAAAGTCTCTTTTTAATACCTCTCCAGAACCATTGTTGCAATGTTTTTTTTCACCAATGGTCCACCAAGACGCAATCTTCGATCATATGTATGATCCCCTGTGCCTAAAAACTCAGCCACATTATCATCAACATATGATATTTAACAAACTAAGAACAATTGGTATATCCGATCTGAAAGCAAGCAAAAAATCCAAAACTTAAAAGGGCTTTGCATAAATTAAGATCATATTAACAAGCCCATTCGACACTGGAGCAAAGCAAACTATTTCTTATGTTTTCTAAATACCAATTCCGACTAGTACTCAACGCAGTGAACCATACACATGTTTGAATACGAACTATACTCTATCTTGATGCCACACAAGAATCTTGTAATGGTGCTACCTGCAAGATGAACCACACAAGCCATCTTGTGAGGAGGAACGTTTTTGGGAACAAGCCAAGCAACCCTGGCGGTGCGAGACTCGGGAGGTAAAGCTTCGGTTAGCTCATCGTCGCACGGAGTCTGGAAAACACCTTCCCTGAGAGAAGCGGTCTTAGTCTCCCATACGGTTCTCCACACAGGACGAACCAAAGGAGGTGGCCAATTCTGGCCTTGATGATACATAGGGAAGAGTTGTTTAGCCATTCGTTCAAGCAATTCAAGCTTAGGACCACCCCATCCTCGAGAGAAGAACGGTGGCGTTATCTTGGTCCGGTGCATAAAGGCTCCATAGACATGGTCAATTACGTAATGGAGCATTCCCAATTTGATCGTCACCATTGTTCAGTTAAACTTTTGGATAGATTGAGAAATACCTAAGACGGTGTTGATTGGAATATGAATTTGTCAGAAATTGGATTCAGATCTGGTGAGAAAGATGAAAGCAAGCATCCATTACCCTGTTTATTTTCGAATCGGAGGAGAGAGATTTTGAGTTTGGAGTGAAGATGAAGAATCTGAATGATCTGATCGAGATCGATGGAGAAATCGAAGAAGAAGAAGAAGAAGAAAGGCAAGAAAAAGCGTGAAGAAGAGGGAAAAAAAATAAAAGAAAGGAAACTGGAGGAGAGCGACGGAGAGAAACTGTGGGCTGATAGATAAATCAAAAATCATATGATGAGATTCCACGCTGGCAATATGTGGGCCCCGTTTATGAGGCTCTTGTGTGCAGAATCGTTATCCATCTATAGGTTGATATTCGACAGCGACGTATATAATTTGAAGAACAAAAACAATTGAAGCTCAATAGTATTAAGTAGATTCTATAATATGATGAATATGCCACGCTGGATAATTTGTTTGATAATATTTAAAGGGGAAGATTCTAAATTTCTTATTGGGGTAATTATAAAATTATTAGATGTATAAATCTCTACCCTCTAAATTTCGCTTATTGGTCTAGTTCAAAGACAATAACAATACTCGTATGGTTGGTTCACTTTATTTTCTTTTAAAGTCACTATAGAGTAATTATATTGTTCTAAATTAATTAAGCAACCGTGACACCATATGTTTACATCAAGTTATCGTTTCTCGTTGAGGACATAGAAATAGAAGAAAAAATGATAACGTGTGGACCACAAAAAGGAGAGTTCTTATTTTTCAACAAAAATTATTTTAGTCACACGTCTTTCAAAAATCTAATATATCTACTCTCAAATTTGTCACAAAATTTCAAATTATAATTCACAGTTTCATAAATTTTGTTTTCCTAGTTAAAAAAGCGGGGGAGAAGCTCTTTTAGCCCAATAGCCAAGGAGACATCTCATCAAATTTGGGGTTGTGGGTTTAAACTTCTAGTTTCGCATATGTGCGAGTATACTCCATGTATAGGGTTTAAGGGCTACCGGATCGGCCTTTATGATCCGGATTGCCGACAAAAAAAAAATTAAAAAAACGGAGATTTTTGGCTTTCACTCTCGAACTCTTTTTACTTTAATAAACCTTGGCTTATTGTTTCGTTTGTAGAACAAATGGCCTAACAAAAAATATAAAGCGGAACATAAAAAAAAACAAGAAAAAACAAAATACAAAGCCTTTGTTTCTCTTTAGCTAGTACAAACTTACGACTTGCCACAACATCCACCTCGTTTCCCACTCTCTTGCTCGTTCGGAATGATAATTCTAGTTCCTTTCAAGAGACTTGAATTGCCATCGGCATCATCATCATCTGCCGTTAGCGATTTCTTGCTGATTATACGGTAAATCTCTGTTAAGATAGTTAGAAACGCGGTTTCAACATTAGTAGCTTCGAGAGCAGAAGTTTCCATGAAGAATAAGTTTTCCCTTTGTGCAAACTCTTGTGCATCTTCTGTTGGCACTGCTCTTAGGCTTCCAAGATCACATTTGTTTCCGATTAGCATAATCACTATGTTTTTGTCCGCGTGTCCTCTTAGTTCTTCCAACCATTTCGCCATGTGATCAAATGATTGACGTTTTGTCATGTCATAGACCAACATTGCCCCAACAGCCCCACGGTAGTATGCGCTTGTCACTGCTCGATATCTGAAAATAACAATAAGAAGAGCAAAAGTTCAAGTCATACACGAATGATAAAGAGCCTTAAACATTATCAGACATCACATTGGAACTTTGAAAACCCAAAAAACCGCAACATTGCAACCTATGATGATTATTGTATCATATGCTTAGTTCGACGAATTATCCAACATCAACCGATCAAATTGACCAGTTGTAAATGTTTCATGATTATATTTGACCTTATGATAAACATATCACTAGCTCCTAATGAAATGTTTCAAATAGTCTAACCATTAGGCGATGATTAAACAAACTGCTATTTTCTCAATCCCAGGAAGATCATTTTCGATGTTTTAACCTGCAATGGAACTTTCGAAAACACAAATCCAGAACATTTCAACCTATGATTCATAGAAAAATCTGCTTATACTAGATCTTATTCTTACGTTGCCTAATTCGACTATGCATCTATTAAACATTAACCAAAATCAAATGGATAAGTTGTGAATGTTTGTGATAATTCACCTTATGATCACCAGCTCCTAATAAAATGGATTTCAAATATAATAAGTAGAGGAAGTGGAGGAAGAAGAAGACAGAGCAAACCTTTCTTGACCAGCAGTATCCCAAATCTGAGCTTTGACAGTTTTGTTATCGATGACGAGCGTTTTAGTCTGAAACTCTACACCGATGGTGGCTTTAGAATCGACACTAAACTCGTTCCTCGCGAACCGAGCAAGCAGCTGAGTCTTCCCAACCGCAGAATCTCCGATCAACACCACTTTGAAAACGTAATCGATCTTTTGATTATAATCTCCATACAAATTAGACATCCTTCGTTATGCCGAGCAAATCGGAAAATATAAACACACGGAAACTCGAAGATCACGACGAATTCGAAAAAGTCACCTCAGATCAACGCGAAGAATCTCTCTCGGATTCGGTATTGAACGCATAACAACAAGAGGTCGAATCTACGATGAATCGAAGCAAAAGAGAAACTCAGATCATACGACGATGAATGAAACACAAAGCGAATAGGAATGGTCGTTAGGCATTTGATTGATCATGCGCAAAGAGAAGGCGAAAAAGAGAGGATCTACGGCCGATGCGGGACCCATTATAATATCCAGAGGAATTATTCTACTGTGTCATGGATTGTACATGATCACCGCTAAGTCAAATTCATCTTGGCCGTTCAGTTTTCTAATCACCGTTCACTTGCCTAACCGGAGTGGTCTTCCAGCAAAAAACGATTCCGGTTAATCATAACCGGTACAAACGATTACCGAAAAATCAAATGCAACTTCGGTTTTTCGAGATTTTTACGGTTTTGACCGTTTTTGCGGTTTTTATGATTTTTCTATTTTTTGATTTTTGGGATTTTTACGATTTTAAGAGTTTTTGCGGTTTATATTGTTTTGAGGGTTTTTGCAGCTTTGCGATTTTTACCGTTTTAACAGTTTTTGCAGCTTTTATTGTTTTGACGGTTTTTGCGTTTCTTGCGATTTTTACAGTTTTGACAGTTTTTGCAGATTTCACCGATTTTGTAGCTTTAAGATTTTACTGATTTTACTATTTTGACGATTTTTTCAGTTTTTGCGATTTTTACATTTTTGACAGTTTTTGCGGTTTTTACGGGTTTTGCAAGTTTTACAATTTTTATGATTTTTACAGTTTTACGGTTTTGACAGTTTTTACGGTTTTGATATGTTTAAAATTGTTTGCGTTTTGGTAATTTTTGTATTCAATAAAATATTTTTTATAACTAATGTTATTTTGGTTTTGTGAATTTTGAGATGAAAAATCTGCATACTAACTCTGCATTTTGGAGCATCTCAAATATCTAGATTTTTGCATGTAAACATCTCAAATATCTGGATGCTGGATTTGGATGCAAATTACAAATGGTCAAACGAACAACATCTGCTGCATCTGTAACATTTAGATGCAAAAACGAAAAAGTCCGAAGTTTATTGAAAATTTGGTATTTTATGAGAAATCGAACCCCAACCTAAACCGAAATGCATGAACCTGAACTTGAAAGGAAATTACTCAAATATGGCTTTAGATCGGGTTCAAATAGATATTGGGTTACGAAAAATGTAAAAAGTCGAATCCAATTTCAAAATACAAATAAATATACGAAAAATAACCAATCACCTGAACAAATATTTTAAATGGGTATCCAAATTAGCACAAAAATCTCAAAAATATCCGAAAATATGAAAAAAAAATTGAAATACTCGAAATACACGAAAAAAAATACGAAATACCCGTATCCGAATATTCGAGCCAAACTTACTCGGACCCGAATCCAACCTGAATTCTGACCAGTTTAGGTTAGATGATGCGAGCGCCAAAATTATTGGCGCCATAGAAGCAATATTAACTCGATCGCTTCTCCATCGTCGTGTGCTTCTTCGCCGTAAAGAGCAAAACGAGAAACGTTGAAAATGGAGAATGATGTGAGATCTAACGATAAAAATCTTTACGAGGTATCTCTCCACTCTCTTTAACCTCTGCGAATTGTCTATCTTTCTGATTTCTCTCCGTAATTAGGGTTTTCGTCTCTGGATTTGGGGACTGTTCTACTAACGCTTCTCCTCTCTCCCTAGAAATGTTTGATCCGTGTTCGTCTTATGTCTCA
Source organism: Anastatica hierochuntica (assembly GCA_900406275.1). NCBI lineage: Eukaryota > Viridiplantae > Streptophyta > Magnoliopsida > Brassicales > Brassicaceae > Anastatica > Anastatica hierochuntica. The sequence goes on from OVAN01000437.1 coordinate 9,570, forward strand.
CCCCGTAGTTGTAATTTAGAATCTGTTTCATATGCTAATTCCGTCGGATGATGTTACACAGTGATAGTCTTTGATTGTAATAGCTAGAATTTGCACTTGTTTATGGAACCTTAGTTTAGATTTGTACTGTAGCTGTTGTGGAATCGCTTCGTCTTGATTGTGATTCATTGTTTGATTAGAAGAATTCAGTGAAACGAACTGATCATGTCTTCGTTGAAGGTTCTTGGTGTGGGAGCAACAGCATCTTCACAGGAGATAAGGAAAGCATACCATAAGTTAGCATTGAGGCTTCATCCCGATAAAAATAAGGACGATGAGGTTAATTAAACCTCGACCCACACTCCTGATATGGTTTTGTTTCATTTACTGTTCATAGTTTTCTATGAGCTGCATTCAGTTTACAAGGAAACAGGGATTCATGTTTTGTATTTTTTTTTAACTCAGGAAGCTAAAGAGAAATTTCAGCAACTGCAAAAGGTGATATCGATTCTCGGGGATGAAGAGAAAAGGGCTGTTTATGATCAAACTGGCTCAGTTGATGATGCTGTAAGTTCAAGACATTCAGTTTTCTTATATTGTTCATGATATTAGTCTTTGAAGTTTCGTACCATGCGGGTAATTTGTAGATTGCTTTTCCTGAAATTCACACTAATACACTGCAATGTATCACTCTCTCTTGTACTACTTACAATATCTGTTGAAAGGAATTGGCGAAAGAAAAGCTTTCAACTTTAGTAAGAATACTTCAAGATACTCTTACAAACTTTTTTTTCTCCACTATCTCATTAGGAGCTTTCGGGAGACGTGGTTGACAACTTGAGGGACTTCTTCAAGGCCATGTACAAGAAGGTAACAAACACTACTCAAAACAGATTCCTTTTTTTTCGAATTTGTATAATTTTCACTTACTGATTCATTTAACAATTGCGCTTTAGGTTACTGAGGAAGATATTGAAGACTTTGAGGCAAAATACAGGGGTTCTGAATCCGAGAAGAAAGATTTGATTGAGCTGTATAAGAAGTTTAAGGGTAAAATGAGCAGGTAATATATCATCCCGTTGTTTTTTTTAATTATTGTTGAGTTTGCGAAGTGAAGTTTATATAAACATTATCCACACTAAATCTCGTCCAGGCTTTTCTGTTCAATGCTTTGCTCAGACCCCAAACTTGATTCACACCGTTTCAAATATATTATCGATGAAGCCATTGCAGCAGGTTTGGCTTCTCGCTCTTACAATAATTGTGTGTACAAAACACATCAATTTTCTGACTTTTTTTTCGTGGCTATGAAACTGTTTTTTCCTTTATGCAGGAGAAGTGAAATCGACAAAAGCTTACAAGAAATGGGCAAAAGAAATCTCGGAAATGGAACCTCCCACAAGTCCCCCGAAGAAGAGACGAAAGTAAGTTTCTCTATCTCTGCCTTTATATAATTTCAGTAATTTCTTTCTGGAGTTTTTAGCTTTTGTCGTGACCTGTTTCAAAACTTGCATACTTGTAGAGCATCAAAGGGTGCAGAGAAAGATCTTTACGCTTTAATTTCCAAGCGAAGAGAAGAAAGGAAAGAAAAGTTCGATACAATGTTCTCGTCGCTTGTCTCTAGGTACGGTGGCAATGCTGACTCAGAGCCGAATGAAGAAGAGTTCGAAGCTGCTCAGAAGAAAGTTGAAAGCCGGAGATCATCAAAGAAGTCAAGAAGAAAGTAAGAAATAGCAGCCAAGCTTGTGTATCTCTCTAGGCTTTGTGTTTGTGATGGAAACGAATATTTGCAGAAAATTGTATCACGTGTTTGGTTCTAAGGTTAGATTTATGGTACTGTGTTTGTGAAGCACTGTCTTAGTATTAATCCTTTGCCTTAGATTTAGCTTGGTTTTGGATATTTCGGGTAAGAAAATTGAACCAAACAAAATTCATTCAGTTTGGGTTCGTTTCAGTTTTGCTAAAAGCTAAAACAAAATTATATAGTAATAACTAATTATTTTTAACTAAAGTTTTGATCGTCTGTATTTTATTGAAGTAGAGAAACCTCTGAATAAAGATACAATACATCCAAACACCTAAAGAATCCGGTTATACAGCCAAGCCAGACCACCCATAGCTAAGTAAGATTGAAGCCTCTCATCCCTTGCGGCACTCTTAGCAATGTCTTGAGAGATCATGTTTGCTTTGACCTCCTCTAGCTCAAAAAAACAAGTGTCAAATGTCCCTTTGTACCGCTTGAATCTGCTCGACTACATGTCTATGTTTAGGCCAACCTTTTGGACTCATCAACACTTCGTATGCTCTCTTGCAATCCATGGCAATCAATATGTCTATCATATGTAAATCTCGCACACTTTGCAACGCCCACAGAATGCATTTTAATTCCGCACTAATCTTGTTAAATGTAATTAACAAATGCATCTCTAGCATGAAACAAAGGTGTGCCTTCATTGTCCCTTGCTATCCATGTGACCCCACTGTGATGGTTTGAACTCCTCCAATAAACGTTATGTGACATTTGGTTACTCCATACAAAGGCTTATGCCACTTCTCACCAGCGAAACTAATGTATTATTGATTTTTGGAATATTTAAGTGTCCATTTTATATTTATAATTTGATTACTCCATACAAAGGCTTATGCCACTTCTCATATGATTCATGTAATTTATAATTTGTTTTGGATTTAGTTCAGATATTTTGGTTAGATTTGGATAATTTGAGAAAGCCAACTAGGGGTGAGTGTTCGGCTCTTCAAATTTCTGGTTTTTGGTTCTTTAGTTTTCTAAGTTTTGGGATCTATTTGAAAATTTTCCGATTCGGTTTTTATCGGATATTTCGTGTATTTTGAGATTTTTTTAAAATTTTTTAGTATTTTCAGGTATTTCACATATTTTTGGGTTTTCTGATACGTCCGAGTATGTATTGATCTTCCCGAAAACTTTTTTGATATCTCGGATATATTTCGTTATTCGGCCTAAAATATTTGAAAACAAACGAAATATCTTGAGATACATAATTATATTTCGAATATTTTTGGATACACAAAATATTCTGTTTCAGTTTTCCAGTTTTCAAAAATTGGTAATTTCTAGAAGTTCAGTTCATGTTCTCACATTTCTCATTTTTACGATTCAGTTGTTCGGATTCGGATAATATACTCACCCTTAAGTCCAACTGTAGAAGAGTAGAATTGTAGAAGTTACCCAAAGCCATAACTCATTATTTTTTTTCCATATGAAATTTGTTAGGAGATCTCGGGGGTACGAGGTCGATTTGAATATATTAGGATAGTTTACATATTTGTGTATATTCTCTTATTGTTAAATAGGTAGTTTACCTTTATCAAATATGTAAAGACTTGTGAACAAAGTTATGTTCTTGTATAAATAAGCCTATTGGCTAATGAATAAAATTGAGCAAATCTGTTTATACTTCGAAAGGGTTTCTACAATTTTGACATGGTATCAGAGCATCAGCCAAAATCATACAAACTTTTTGGCTCTTATCGATCCTTGGGCATGTTATCTTGTTTTTCTTAGGTTTTTTTATTCTACAATTATGTTTTGGTTTTTTTTTCTTAATTTTCTTCGTCTTCTCTACCTACGTTTTTCATCTTCTTGGATTTTTTTTTGTGTTGATTATCTTAAAAAAAAGTGTTCGTTGATTCTACTTATGTTTTCAAAAAAAAAATCAATTTGTTACTATGTACGGGTGTTTTGTATTTAAGAAAAAAAATATATATATGTTGGATTTTTTTCCGATGCTACTCTTTTGCAATATTAAATAAAAAAACAAAACAAAACAACATGTTGAGAGTTGTGTTTTATTTAAAATACAGTTTTTTTTTAAACTGATCTTTATGTGGCTATTTATCTACTACAAATTTGATAGTAGTCGCGAAGCTATTTTTTTGATGGATCGACCGAATACGATGCTGAATCAGCGATGGTGAAATCTGATCCGACGGATATATACGCAGATCCAACGGTGAAGATGAAGACGATGGAGATACACAGATACGTGATAGTATATTTTCACTGATTTGACCTGACGAGATATAAACGATGATGACTCTGACGAAGTATAAATGTCAATGATGACCTGACGAGGTATAAACGTTGATGACCCGACGGCCGGGTATAACGCCGATTTTGAAGAATTGTCCAATCTCATACGTGTTTCCACGTATGAGTTTGCGGAAGGGTGTTAGGAGATCTCGGGGGTACGAGATCGATTTGAATATATTAGGATAGTTTACATATTTGTGTATATTCTCTTATTGTTAAATAGGTAGTTTACCTTTATCAAATATGTAAAGACTTGTGAACAAAGTTATGTTCTTGTATAAATAAGCCTATTGGCTAATGAATAAAATTGAGCAAATCTGTTTATACTTCGAAAGGGTTTCTCCAATTTTGACAGAATTATTTAATGACAATCGAAACGAGTTATATAGTCTGAAGCCGACAAAAGCATAAGTTTTTTCGGAGCCAACAGCCGGCGGATGTAAAGAAATCCTGAAGCCAAAACTACACAAAATTACTCCAACTACAAGAGGAATTACAACATGAAATTTAAAGAAATACAAACTAAGAGGAGAATGGAATTGAATGGAGGAGTATTGGAGCTTAGCTTCTCAAGCCATTTATTAGGACGAATCTCCGATCGGCTTTCATTATATTGCTCATTTTCTGGAAACGAGCCATGCAAAATACCAATGAAATAACGATCCAGAGCTAAGAACATAAGCACCATTAAAGTACCAAGAGAAAGACGACAACAATACCCATTATCTAATATATAAAAGTTGAGTTGCTTCTCACAAGGAAATGACACATCAGCATTCATTCTTATGACACATGAGCTTTGAAATTTTTTTAAAAAAATCCAGTCAAAATCAGTTAAAACCAGAAAAAAAAGAATCGTTTCCTTTATTGAAATGGTCAAAAGAAATTAATTCTGTTAATAGTTCCAAAAACACTTGATTTCTCAACTTCTATTGGGACCACAGAAATTCCAAACCTTTTGTAGTTTCCTTAAGTCTCAAACCGTCTCATCAAGTACTCCTCTTCTTAACTTGTAACCGCTTCTTGTTTGTTCTTGATATCTTGTAGTGATCTTCTACATGCAATACATGTAGTCGACGTAATGATAAACGTGGTCACCATACTCCAATTCAAAGTTAATAGAATGTTGAAAAAAAATGAAAAATAGGTTTGCGTTGACCCAAGATAATGGTTCATATCGAAGAGAAATTTTGAGGGATTCTTTCATGCATCTCAATCAACTTTTCATTGGAATGGAGTGAGCAACTAAAACTTTCTTCTCTAATGAAGGTTTGGTCAATTTGTTTTGCATTTTTTCTTATTTTTTTACTTTGAAGGTTTATTATTTTTCATATTAAACCTTATTAGATATTTTAGAGTGAACAAGTTGAATTCTTAATTCCTTTTTATGTTTTACTCTACTCCGCTTTGTGAGGTGGATGTCCCTAGAGATATATACGAAAGAAAGACATACCCTTTTGAGTTTTCAAATGTTATGATGCCATAAGAGTCATATAATGGTGTGAATGTGCAGTTAAGGTATATAATATGTTTCTTTGTTTATAAGGTTGATGACACGCTTGTGTTCCTTATACATTCTTTGTTTCTTCAGATATGTCCTCCAAGTAACTGTCACTTATGGCTACGCTGAAAGCATCTTGGAATACTAGAAGTTTGTGATATGCTTCTTCCTTTGTCCATCGTGTTATTATTCCAAAATAGTAAATTTCTTCATGATTTGATAATTTTCATTTAATCGCCATAGATATGTTAAATTTCCTCAATGAAATTTAAATACATTGATTATTCTATTACAAAAGTTAATTTTTGTGTTTTGTGTTAAAATTTAACCTTTTGGGCCATGTAAATAAAAAACCTCAACTTTTATTTGGATTTATATGTAACTTAACAGGTAATTCACTTAGAAAAATTTTTTGTATAATTTTAAATTATCGATTTTTTATAAATATAAACAACATGTCTATTTTACTTAGATATAAGTAATAAAGATGAGATCTATATGGTTTTGAAAAAGAAAAAGCATGAGAATTTTAATAATTTTTTTATATGGAGTTTTAACAAAGAAAAGGCACAAAATTTTTAATAATTTTTTCAGAAAAGATATTTATAAACTATCAAATATCGAATGAGCAATGTTGGCTCTCATAAAAAATACACCAAACACCATTTTCTAATCTAATATAACTCAGGGCTTCAAACACTATTGATGTTGATTAAAAACAATCTAATATTTAGATAATACACCAAACATTTTTAATCAAAATTTTTTAACTCTAAAATAAAGATGATGAATATCAACATAATTTATGAGTTACAGAAAAGACCCGCGTGTATACGCCGGTAATCATCTAGTGTATGTTAAAAAAAGAAGTTTACATTTAACTCATTATAAAATCGAGAAAGAGACAGCAATACCATTATGTATATAAAAAAAAAAAAAAAAGAAATAGAGGAAAAGTAGGAAAAGAAAAGAAAAGAAAATCGAAGGAGCCCTGAGAAAGAAAGAATCGCAGAAAGAAGGAAACAATGGCTTGGGATTTGTTCTTATGGATTCTCTCCTTCTTCATCACCTTAGCCCTCGTCGCTTCCGTCTTCTATCAGGTTTCAATTAACAACTTTTGATTCTTAAATCCCAGATCTGTCTTTCAGGGTTTTAGTTCTGTTCTAATCGTAATTGTCGGAAAATTTTCTCTACCTAAGCTTATTGGAACAATTTTCATCTTCTGTTCAATAGATTTTGTACTAATCATGGAAGAATTTAGCTTCAGAGAGGTTTTGTTGTTCAATCTTTTGCTTTTAACTCAGAACTATTCTTAACTTGTGATTTGTGCTGTCTCCAACACTAGTTTTGAAGTTCTTGGTTGTGGTTTATATGGAGATGAAGTGATTACATTGCTAAACTCTTGTAATGGTTTAGGCTTAGTTCCCTTTTCTCTGTTGATGTTGTAGGTTATCTGTTTAACGGATTTAGAAGCTGATTACTTGAACCCTTTCGAGACTACTTCTCGCATTAACCGATTGGTGTTACCGGAGTTTCTTCTCCAAGGGTCACTCTGCATCCTCTTCCTCCTCACATGGCATTGGGTCTTTTTCCTCGTGGCTCTTCCTATAACGTGCTATCACGCTATGTTGTAAGTCTCTCCCATCTTATTGATTCTCTCCATTGAACATGCGTGGAATACGAACTAAACACACACACGCACCCCATTGTTTGCAGATATAACGAGCGACGTTATCTCCTTGATGTCACTGAAGTTTTCCGTGGTATTAGCTTTGAAAAGAAGTTCCGGTTTACCAAACTCGGGTTTTACATCTTTCTCTTCATTATGGTTGTCTTTAGGTAACAAAAACAAAGAACTTGCAAATTTGCCTCTCTTTCGTAAAATCTTCTCTCTGTGGTTGATTCTTACTGACTCTGCGAAATATTTCACAACAGGCTCACTCTCTCGGCAGTCTATAGCTTCACGGAGGACGATGATCTACTTCATTTGTTTTGATGCCATTTTTATACTTTTCTTAGTGTGTTTTAGATCCTTGCTACAATTAGCCAGTTAGGGATTTTATCATATGATTCCAATTTAGATAACTAGATTTGTCTTATTATATGATGTAACTGGATTTTATCAAGAAGATTACATGGTTTTACAAAATGAAAAACTATACTAAACCGCACACTCTTATCAAACTATGTTTACTATATGTATGTTGTTATTTTCTATAATGTATAAGGAGATATATGACTCTTGAGAGGTTACAAAAGCATTGAGAGATGATGGTGATGATGGTTCATAAAAATGAAAGTTTCTCTCCCTTATTGAACAATGTACTTCGGATGTTTTAAGTATCTATCGGTTTAGCTAGTTGGCTATGTTTGCGCGTTTGCATCATCCATGTTTCATATAACAGCTAGGAGGCTGACGATTACAAGTAGCTATAAGGAAGTCAAGAGAGCGACCTCCCGTAGCATGTTTTGAAAGTTGACACATACAAGGCTCGGGCGATAACATATTTTGACAACAAGCATGAAACAAGCGTGTTTCCATTGCTCTCTTATTATTGAAATCGATTTTCTTCTTGGCATTGACCACACATGCTTCAAGTTCGCGTTGGCAACGAGCGAGGTTAAAAAAACTTTGGATTGGAGTCGGGAATGATATCAAGATTATGACGAATGCGATGAACATCAATGGAATAATCTTCATTTGTTTTTCTGATTGATGAACAGTTAGTTTTGAAATAATGGTGTGTATGCGATGATGTTCTTAGGTCGTTAAATAGGAAACTAGAATCAACATCATTGAATGTAGGAATTTGAATCCTAAAGACAAGGGAGGAGGCTGAATTCTATTTTTATTTAGAAAGCAATAAAACAAAAGAGAAACAAAACAATTGACTTGTTCAAATGACCGATTAAGTTTAAAGAAAGAAAGATTCAATAGATAACAAAAATAGATTAGCTTTCGGAAAGAATATGTTCTTTGCCAATTTAGTGTGTAATGTAATATGTGTGTTTGTAATCCTTTGTTTCCGATAAATAATGTATAATCATAACAAAAATATAGTGGATATGTTGTTCTCAGTCTAATGTTATTATACACTTTTAAACTGATTTTGGTGTGAGAAATCAAAACCAATACGTCTGTTAACTTGTTATAACGGTTGATCATCCATCTCTTATATGATTAAGCTCTCATCTGGTTCTCAACTTCTCAAGATCAATAATGCCAACATCCTTGCAAAACTACAAATTAATCTAAAAAACACACACACGTGAAACACAATAGTACAAATTACGGGTAGGCAAAGAAAACAGAACGTCAACACCAACATGGCCAAGTGGTAAAGACGACTTCTTTCTGGTAAGATTATGTACAATGCATAAACCAATTTAACACCCTATTTTTACACTTTTTACATTCCACATCATCTTCTTTCTCTTCCACCTATTAATTCAACACTCTTTCAACACCCTCTTCTACAATGCATTTGTTTAATAAATTCAACACCCTACCCCACCATTTTATCTAACATTTTTATTTTCTTTATAATTATATTTTATGATTTTGTACATTAACAACTAGCTTTTGACCCGCGCCAAGCGCGGGATTATGCAATTTGTTTGAAAAATAAAATATCTATACAGTGTTTTTGTTTATATTATGATGGTAAACTATATGTAACACACGTTTAATACCTTGAAAAGTTTTAAACAGAAAACATATATTAAATATAATTTTACTGTCTCTTGTACAATTATGTGTAATCTAAGTATAGCTCGTCATTCGGGTTTTAGATCGTATCAGTTTAGATTTTAGTCGACTCTGGATTTTTCGAGTAGGGCAAGTAAGACATGTGTAGGAACCAATCATTTTTCGCTTCATGTTATTTTAAGTTCGGATCAGTTCTCAAATTTTAAATGAAAATTATTTTAGAACCAAAACTCTAAACGATTCGGTTCGGGTGGTTTGTTTTCAAACCGAGTTATACAAAAAAGTCAAAACTAAACAATACAAAACTCTTATGTTTTAAATCAGTTCAAAAGTTTTTTGAACAAAAAAATTAAATATTGTTCGGTTCGATTTCTTTAAACCAAACATACTTGAAATATGACAGACATTCTAAGTGATCATGTGAGGTCTATTTTATAACGTAAGTTTATTAGTCTTCAAAATTATTACAATCGATATGGGACAAATCAATGCACTATTTTTAAAACATTTAATATCTTATGGAGGTTGAATTTACGAAATTGGATCTTAAAAATTAACAATTTTTTATTGTTTACTAAATTTTTTTAATTTTGTTATTGAAATAGTTTAAACCGAAATCTTTTAATTTTTTTATCATATTGATTTATTAGGAAAATTTAACTGAAAACCAAAACACTAAAATGTTTGGTTTCAATTTAGTTTTAATCCCAAAATATCAAAACTAAAAAATCCAAAATAAATAAATATTATTTGGTTTGATTTGTTAAAACCGAACATATCAGAAATATGATAAAAATATGTTTTCTACGTGAACATGTGTATCTATTTTATACTATAAGTTTATTGCTTTCCAAAACTATAAAATATTTAATGTTTGATGCTTATTGTACTTAAAAGATAAAAAATTAATTGTTATTTCTTACGAAATCATTTTAAATTTTAGTTTTTATCAAAATATTTTGAACCGAAATATTTTAAATTGTTAATATTTTGAGGTATCTCCTTTCAATAAGGATTTTCTTTTTTCAACCATATATATTTCATGTTTTCTATATTATATAGTATATGGCAAAAATATGTATTATAAATTACATTAATGGTATCAGAAAGTAGTTTGAAATTTTTTTGATTGTATAAACTAATTGATTTTGGTTTTAAAACAAACTAATTGATAGTATCTTTTTATATTTAAAATTGTATTTATATTTTATGTAAAAAATTCTTTATTGGTTAGATTTTCCTCAAAATCTTCTTTTGATCGACACATAGGATTTTTTCACCTTATTTTCTCTCTTTGACTTCTCTATTAATATATAAGATATTTGAGATGAAATAAATAAAAAAAACTAAAACTTAAATAACATTTTCAAATATTTTATTTTGTTTTCATATTTATATTGTTAAGTAATAAATACGAGAAACAATTTTTTCTTACAAAATTAAAATTTTGAAAAATTTGAAATAAATACAATACAACAATAATAAACACACTTTTAAAAAAAACAATAATAAACACACAACTCAACTTATAAAACATATGTATCACGTTCATCCTCAACAATCATATTATGCAAACTTTTTTTTTTCTGTGTCCAAATCAAATGAAGCAAGTGTCTATTTATAGAGGAAAAAAAAAGAAAAATTTTCTTATAATTTTTGTTTTCAAAATATATAATTTATTATAAGATAATTGATCTTTAGTATTTGAGATGAGATAAAATCTACGAAATCTCAGTAACCAATTATTGGTCAACACTTGTCCCATTTAAAAAAAAGCAATTACATAGATAAAAAGTAAAAAAAAAAAGGGCCCCATTCTTTCGTTTCAACGAGTGTTGAATACATTCAACACTTAACATGCCACCTCATTTTCACTTAAAATTCAACAATCTCATTGGAGTGCTTTTTGTGTTGAATTATTATATTCAACACACCCACTGTACATGGTCTAACAGGTTGCAAATTCAAACCCTCTCGTGACCATTGAATAAGTTTCTTCGGCTTGAGTTGGGTTAAAAGCACGGAATGTAGGGAGAACTACAACCCGTTGTGACATCTTGTATAATGTTATACAATGTTTTAGATTGATTAAAACCAAATATTTTGTCTTTTCATATGATGTTTCTTCGAAATTTCGAATCCAGACCAAAATTTTTGAAACCGAATTACAAAATTACTTGATCCGTTACCTATGAGACCAAATAACCAGAAATCCGAACCAAATTGATCCACCACTTATAGGGGTTAAACCGTTTTTTCTTATTGGTAAAATGTATCTCCAACGTGGCTTTGTCGTTTGAAAATTTGAGATATTTTTATGCGCGGCTCTTTATTCTGTAAGCACGCGGTGGTTAGGGTTCCGTCTCTAACAATTCCACTTTCTTAGTTTTTCGCGGAGCCGATTGTTGAATTGGCGGCGGCGATGGAACTAGACTTCAAGTGTAGTGATTTGGGAGCTTGGAAGGATGCTCTGTCTTCATACGAGTCTCGAATCGAGTCTTTGAACAAACCAGACCTCCTCTCTCTCGACCGCTTCTACCGCCTCGAACTCCCTTCTCTTCTTCACGACCGTGACCCTAACCCTTACCTCACCGTCTCTGAGCTCTCTCAGCTCATGAAATGGAAGCTCTCCCGCGGAAAATGGCGGTACTCTCTCTCTTCTCTCTATACACACTCCTCGATTCATGCTTAGGTTCTCAATTTTCATCTTTTTTTTTTTATCGAAGGCCTCGTCTTCTGGATTTCGTGTCGTCTCTGGATGATTCATCGGTGAAATCTGCATCTGAAAAAGCTTTCAAATCGCTCCCAGACATCTCTAAGGCTGTTAAAGACCTCACTGTGCTTAAAGGCGTTGGTCCGGCCACCGCCTCGGCCGTTCTCGCTGCTTACGCCCCTGACATTGCTCCGTTTATGTCCGACGAGGTATAACTTCTTCTTTAGTTTTTGTGTAGAGGAGCAAAAAAGAAGTAAGAATCTTGATTTCAACATTTGAAATTGAAGGCAATGGAAGTAGCTTTGGGTAACTCAAAGGATTACACTTTGAAACAATACTTGTTGTTTGTGACTAAGCTACAAGAAAAGTCAAAGGTTAGTCTCCACAAGTCTTGTTATGTATCTAACCTTCGAAAATGTTCAGAACCATAGATTAAAAGCCTTTGAAAACGCTCGATTCAATCGAGAATGTTAAGAGGCATAGAATTGTATTTAGACTAGAGCTTGCCTGAGATCAAATTATTGGATTATAGGAACTAAAGTTGAAGGGAGATTGGGATGGACCTTCAGACATTGAAAGAGCTTTATGGAGTTGTACTGTGCGTTCCAAGTCACAGCCAGAGAAGAGTTCTTCAGGGAAGAAAAGAAAACGGTGAGGAGTCACCGGGAAAAGAAAATGTTTGGGGAGACAAAAGAGAACAACTTCTCTATAACATATATCTTGGTAAGGTCTATGTAAACATACATGTTTGTACATTTATTTTTAGATGAATCATTTGAAACCAAACATTTTCGGCTTCAACATTCTAATATCACTCCAAGATTTGTAAGGTTTCTTTGTTTAAAGAGGTTGACCACTTATCCACCTCTTGAACATGATTGAACACTCCTCTGGTTTAAACTCTAATGTGTGCCCTCCTCCCTACAAACCAAACCCATAAAAACCAAATTGTATACAAAAGGTTGATGTCGAAAACAACTTTGCATTTATGTGGATGAAAGAGTTACCTTCACAGTGGCAAAGGTCATCTTATTAGCATAAGTTTGTGTGAATCTGCAGGTGATCATACAAAATGAATATAAAGAAACCAACAGAAAGAACAAACAAGAAGACAAATTGGTATACCCAGCGACTTGATTGTGCACGATCCATGGCCTCCATTTGTCGATTATTGAATAGTTTAGAGATCGTATCCAGTCTCGAGCTGAAAGGAAAGGGACTAGCATATCGTGATCACCGCTATTCACCAGAAAGAAGTTTACAAACCAAATAAGTCAAAGCACAAAAGCTTGGTAAAAGAAGTTGGTAACTTTTGTTTGTGTACCTGAAAATGAGAGATCGATAGCCTTCAATGCTGTTATTCAGATGGTACGGTATGCTACTTTTAACGTCTTGATTATATCGCAAATCATACTTACATCGTTTCCATTTCCCAGCAGTCCCCTACAATCATAAATCCTCATAAGAGTTTATCATAAGATTGTTACCAATGATCATCTATGATTCATAAACTTTGTCATACGTACCTTCACCACTTTAAGTGCTCTGCGTACGCTTTCGTCATTAGCCCAATACTCGGATAACAAAGACCGATACCACTGCAATAAAAGCAACTATCAATATTCGTCTTCTCCAGTGATTAGTAAAGTGGTTTTGCCATTGATGTGAAGATCATATAAGCAAATATGGATTCTGCTTACATAGCAATCAGGAGATGTAATGTCACATTTTGATGATAGAGTGTATTCTATATCTACTTTAGAAACAGTCTGTAAAACAAAACCAAAAATTATAAGTTAGCGCGATTTACTATTGTATCGCACAATTCGTGCAAATACATTCCACAATGAGTGTGTTACCTTCTTGTACTCTTCAACGAGTTTCAAGCATTTTGTGTTAAGAGGATCCACATTAACATATTTTCCTGCACAAGTTTTCTTCATCGACTACAAAGGAATAATTTTGAAATGGTTCCTTTAGATACATTTAACTCTGTGGTGTCAAGAGACTAAAAGAATCAAAGATTACCTCATAGAGTTCATCAGAAATGAGTCCCATGCCATGAGCAAATGGGACACGAGTGTTATTATCAAGATCAAAGTTTGTTGCCGGGTTTCCGAGCACATAGCCCTGTTGTTGGATGGGCAAACAAAACTATTCAACTCTTAATGCTTGATAAGTTATATAGAAGTAAAGTAAGAAGCAAGCAAATATTAATGAACCTGAAGATTTATTTGAGGTTGGCAGCATATACAATTTCCTGTGATATAAATTGGCGAAAACTAAATGATCAAGAAACAAGATCTCAAAGAAAAAGGAAGGTTATAAAGGGTTTGATGTGATAAGAATTTTACCATTTGAGATTTCTTGAACGATGATCGGAATCACCTTACCGGTATAAGAATTTCCGGAAACATAGAAAGGGTTGGAGGAATACTCAGGATGCTTGGCTAGCCACTACACAAGAACCAAAAACAACAACAACAATGTCAAAAGACATATGCTTTATAGGCCATCTGGAATTTTCCCTCTTACCTTACGAACAAACTCTTCGACTCTCTTAGCTGATCCTGAGTCACTTGGTATATCAGCAAGTGGATTTCTCGAGTAGGAGAAGCCACCTCCAACAGGTTGATCCAAGTAGATTATATTCGCCACCTGAGAAGAAGCAATGCTTTTCAATTTGACAATGGAAAAGCTCTCACTGAAGTATCATGAACTTTAAATACAATTTATGTTACCTTAGTCCATGAATATGTAGTAGAGACCAAGGTTGGTATACTACCATTGTAGGTCTCAACCTTGAAAGCAAGAGGGCCTAATTGTTTTCAGTTCAAACAAGCCATAGAATATTCAGTGGAGACAAAGAAGAAAAAGAAGTAAAAGTAAGAAGATCTTTTAAATATTTACCATTCTCATAAACAAGGCCAGAGAAAGCAGAGCAACCAGGTCCTCCTGTTAACCAAACAAGAAGAGGGTCTTCCTTTGGACTTCTCTCAGATTTAATGAAGTAGTAGAAGTATTGATCTTCTTCTCCCTCACCAACACCAATGTACCTGAATGATGTTAACTCCAAATTCAAAAACAAAGAGTCAACTACAAACTCAGAACACAATGTCATACATTATTAAGGATAACATAGAGAGGAACAAACCCGGTTTCGAGTTCAAAGGGAAGAGGACCTTCAAAACCAGGAAGGTATTTGATGATAGAACCTGCATTAGCATGCTGAATCAACATATGCAGAAGTTGCAGCAGCAACAACTTGAGTATCCAAGAACCCATTTTTATTCTTTTGAATGTGTTTTAGACTTTAGTACTATGGCAATACATCTCTATACTAAAGTAACAAATATAAAACAGAGGCGTTGACCAATACATATAAAAAGACTTCCGGTTAAGAAAATATATAAAAAGACTTTGGTTTAAGGATCTTAAGCCATATAATCCGGTCGACTGCCATATCTAAAACTGAGGTGGTTTGCAGTTTGCACATGGGTCAACGAAAATTTTATTTCTCAAAGTTCCTTGTAAACCGGACCGACCACCCTTACGAACCGGTTTATCAAGCTGAACCGGTTAAACTCATGATTCTAAAAATGGTTTTAATATCGTAGGTTATTAGAGCTAATATTTTTTAAATTATTTGAAATTTAGGATTTCTTTAATAAATTATATAAAAAATGATTTAAATTATTTGAATTACCACTTCAAATGGTGGTATTTTTAAAATTGACCCACAATATTTATCACATAAATCATCCAAACTTTTTCTAAATCATTTTAATTATACAAAATCATTTAAACATACTAAAATTTAAGATCTACCAAAATAAATTAAAATCATCGATTCAATATGCTCTGCTAAGCTTCTCCAGTTTCGGATTATATTACTTGTTCAAACTTTTACTGAGAAAGGTTGATAGCAATGTTTGAGTTTTAAAATATGAAACAAAGAGTGTGACATGATACATAACGTTTCTAGTTGTTTGCTGTTAACTAGTGTAACATGTAAGCAAACATTTATTTTCAAATGAATCATTTGAAACCGAACACTTTTAGCCTCAACATTAATAAGATCACTCCTAGATTTATTAAAGCTTTTTTGTTTATAGAGGTTGACCACTTATCCACCTCTTGAACATGATTGAACATTCCTCTGGTTTAAACTCTAATGTGTGCCCTCCTCCCTATAAACCAATCCCACAAATAACCAAATAAGTATAAAAAAAACTTGATGTAGAAAAAACTTTGCCTTTATGTAGATGAAAGAGTTACCTTCACAGTAGCAAAGGTCATCTTATTAGCATAAGTCTGTGTGAATCTGCAGGTGATCATACAAAATGAATATAAAGAAACCAAAAAAAAAAAAACAAGAAGACAAAAATGGTATACCCTGCTACTTGATTGTGTACTATCCATGGTCTCCATTTGTCGATTATGGAATAGTTTAGAGATCTTATCCATTCTCGAGTCGACGTGAAAGGGATTCCCATATCGTGATCACCGCTGTTCATCAGAAACTAAAATGTTCACAAACAATAAAATCCAAGAATAAGCTTTGGTAAAGAAGTTGTTTTGACCAACGAATCCAGTGGTAAAAAAGCTCCTTGAGTTTGAATTACGTTGGAGATTAGGGGCCCACAGACTTTGAATCTCCTGGTTAATGAAAAAAATTTTTGTTTTGTGGTACCTGAAGATAAGAGATCTGTAGCCTTCAATGCTGTTGTTTAGATGGTATGGTATGCTACTCTTGATGTCTTGATTCAACTTCACACTATAGTTACATCGTTCCCATTTCTTTGTAGTCCCCTGCATTCAAAAATCCTCATAGAGTTCAACCATCAAGATTGTTACCAATGATCTTCTATGATTAAGAAACTTTGTCATATATACCTTCACCACTTTAATGGCTCTGCGTACGCTTTCGTCATTAGCCCAATATTCGGATAACAACGACCGATACCACTACAATAAGAAGCAACCTTATCAATATTCTTCTCTAGTTGTTAGTTAAAGATCATATAAGCAAATATAGAAATTTTGCTTACATAGCAATTAGGAGATGTAATGTCACATTTTGATGATAGAGTGTATTCTATATCTACTCCAGAAACAGTCTGTACAAATTAAACCACAAACTCTAAGTTAGAGAGATACAATTTTACCGCTATTTCGTGCAACTACATTCCAGAATTGTGTGTACCTCCACAACCTCTTCAATGAGTTTCAAGCATTCTGTGTTAAGAGGATCCACATTAACATAGTTTCCTCCACAGCTTCTCTTCATCGACTACAAAGCGTGAGGTTTTAAAAATGGTTCATTAGCTACTTTCATTGTGGTGACACGAGAGACAAAGGAATACTAGATTATGTAACGTTGGTACCTCATAGAGTTCATTAGAAATGAGCCCCATTGCATGAGCAAATGGAACGCGAGCGTTATCTTCATGATCAATATCTGTTCTCGGGTTTCCGAGCACATAGCCCTGTTGTTGGAGGGGGAAAACAAAACTCTTCAACTCTTAAATGCTTCATAAGGTATATAGAAGTAATAAGAAGCAAGAAAATACTAATGAACCTGAAGGTTTATTTGAGGTTTGCAGCATATACAATTTCCTGTGATATAAATTGGTGGATCAAGAACACAAGACTCAAAAGAAAAATGGTTGCAAAGTGCTTAAAAAAACATACCATTTGAGATTTCTTGAACGATGGCCGGAACAGTCTTACCGGAATAAGAATTTCCAGCAACATAGAAAGGATTGGAGGAATACTCAGGATGCTTGGCTAGCCACTACACAAGAACCAAAAACAACAATGTCAAAAGCATATGCTTTATAGGCCATCTTGAGTTTTCCTTCTTACCTTACGAAGAAACTCTTCGACTCTCTTAGCTGATCCTGTGTCACTTGGTATATCAGCAAGCGGATTTCTTGAGTAGGAGAAGCCAGCTCCAACAGGCTGATCCAAATAGATTATACTCGCCACCTGAGAGGTAGAAGATATGCTTCTAAACTTGGAAGATAGAAAAGCTCTCATTGAAGTATCATGGATTTTAAACACAACTTATGTTACCTTAGTCCATGAATATGTAGTAGAGACTAAGGTTGGGATAGTTCCATTGTAGGTCTCAACCTTGAAAGCAAGGGGTCCTGATACAAACAAGTCATTGAACTTTATGGAGTGACAAAGAACAATAAGTTAAAAGTAACAAGACTTTGAGTAATTTACCATTCTCATAAACAAGGGCAGAGAAAGAAGAGCAGCCAGGTCCTCCTGTTAACCAGACAAGAAGAGGGTCTTCTTTTGGATTGCTTTCAGATTTAATGAAGTAGTAGAAGTATTGATCTTCTTCTCCCTCACCAACACCTATATACCTGAATGATGTTAACTCCAAATTCAAAAACAAAGAGTCAACTCCAAATTTAAGAACACAAAGTCATCATACATTATAAGGCTAATATAAAGAGAAACAGACCCGGTTTCGAGTTCGAAAGGAAGAGGGCCTTCAAAACCAGGAAGATATCTGATGATAGAGCCTGCATCAGCATGCTGAATCAACATAATCACAAGTTGTAGTAGCAGCAGCAACAACAACTTGAGTATACAAGAACCCATTTTCTTTGTCTTTTGTTGGAGTTTTTGAGTGTTATGAGAATACATCTTTATACTAAGGAAACAGAGTCGTTGACCCAAAACGAAGAAAGGAGCTGTTAATGCACATGAAAGAGACAAACTCGCGTGTAAAATGCCAAGTTTACTTTGTACTTGGGAGAAATCGGTCAATGATTAATTATTTTTAAAAAACCGGGTCAACCCATCATTTGAATCGGTTCAGTAACGAAGAATTTGAGTAAACCGGACAGATCCACTGCTTGAAATCGGTTCAATAACGAGAAGCACTCTTTTCATTTGGGATCTATTCTGGATTTTAGTTTTTGAGTGCATAACATTAAGCCATGTTTAGATATTTTCATAATTCGGCTCAGTTCAGTTCATGTATATTCGATTTCGAATCGGGTTTAGTAGTATAAAAGAAACCAGAGCATATTCAAATTGTTTCGGATTCGGTTCAGATTCGTGTATTTTCGGATTTTCTGTGTTTTTTCGAATTTTAAATTTAAAATTTTCCGATACTTTTCGGGTTTGGGTTTGAATTCGTTTGGTAATTTTCAGATTTTTTGAACTTGGTGAGTATCTGTTTAGAATCCATTCGGGTTTGGGTAATACCCGATATCCGAAATACGGCCGGTGACGTGATGAAGAACCTATATGGGGTGATTTGTCATTTAAAGAATATAGGGTTCGTTAGAGGATAAAAGAAATAGTATTGGATCAAGTTTGCAATTTAAAGTTAAATTTATCGATGTTTCTATTGGTGGAATAGGTGGGTTTGTAGACAAAAACTGACGTCATTGGCGATTGATATTACAGATCGTGTCTTCGCTTCTTCATCAATCCGATTTCCGACAACCTTTTTACTCAGACAGAAGCTTTTTTTTAAGGTGAGCTTGCTTCTTCCTTAGCTCTCAAGCTCTCTTTAGCTAGCTCAGGTGGTTTCTTTCTTGTTTACTTTTCTTCGCCTTATGTTTTGCTTTGGAAGTTAAAGACTTCGTTGACTTTCACAAGCTTCTTAAAAAAAGTTTCAAACTTTTGTTTCATTTGATGACGTTTTCAGCGACCAAGAACCATCAAATTGTCTGATGAATCATCCTTGGATCTCAAAATGTTAATATGCTTTAGATTTCTCATGTGTATGTTGAACTCTGTTCAGAGAATAGATTGTGATGTTTTGGTAGTGTGTTATTATTGGTTTTGAGGGATTAGTTGCTGCTTTGATGCTTGTTCTCGCCTTGTGTTAGTACTTGAAACCATTGTCTTCGTTCCGACTCGAGTTTACGGTCAATGGTTAACTGTTTCTTTTTCATTATAACAGTCAATGGTTCACTGGTTGTTCATTTTCCATCTCTATTGGCTGTTTTGGTAAGTTTGTTTTAGTCTTCTCTCTCTCTATGCTATCTGTTAAGGTCATTCATATGCATCTTTTATCTTCTCCACTTGGCAGTTTTTTTCTCTCCCTAGTGTAAATCTCTGCACCATTCAATCGCAGAAGTTTCCACTACAAAAGGGATCATAAAGTGGATAGTCTCTGAAACAACTGTTACTACATCAAGTAATATGGCTGATACAAGTTCAAGGACTGATGTATCAACTGATGGCGAGACAGATCTTAGAGAACTTGGGGTTAAGCTCATTATCTTGCTCTTATCATTTTACTAAACACTTATTAAGGTTCATCCAACGGGCAGAATTTGAATGAAATACTAACACCTGATGTTAATTAAATGTAGTCCGAGAGAGGACAAATGATGCTTGCTGCTGCTTCTGATTCTAGTGATCGATCAAAGGATAAGTTGGATCAAAAGGTGATAAAACTCATCTCTGTGGATCAACAAGAATCTGTTCCTATTGCGCATATGTATAATCTGTTCTGTTTCCTTTATTATTTTGATCCTTAGACCCTTCGTAGGCTTGCTCAAAATCGCGAGGCAGCAAGAAAGAGTAGATTGAGGAAGAAGGTATATCTAGCTTTTGTTCTTGTTTTTTCTTATGCATTCCTCTTCATTTTTTGCAACTTCTGTAAAGCATTGTTTTTTTTTCGATTACCTTAAGCATGTCACTGTTTCCTCCATAGGCATATGTTCAGCAGCTGGAGAACAGCCGATTGAAACTGACTCAACTTGAGCAGGAGCTGCAAAGAGCAAGACAGCAGGTTCAACTTTGCTTTCATATTTGGTTTGATTCTTATAAGCTAATCTTCATAAAGGAATCAATATAAGAGACTTTAGCCAAGGCCTTATGCCCTTTCAACTCATAACTAACATTCGGTTAACAAGTTAGTTCGAGTCTTGGATTAGCTGCATGCATAAATGAGTGTTTTTCTCAATTTTAGGGTGTTTTCATCTCAAGTTCAGGAGACCAAGCCCATTCTACTAGCGGAAATGGTTGGTTGATCTTCTTCATGTAGTTCGCTGGGGTAGGCTTAGAGGCCGGCAAGGTGTAAATATTGTGGGTTTGTTCTTGATCTAGTGTACTTGTCTCTCTGCAGGGGCTTTGGCATTTGATGCCGAACATTCCCGATGGCTTGAAGAAAATAACAGGCAAATGAATGAGCTGAGATCTGCTCTGAAGGCTCATGCAGGTGATGCTGAGCTCCGAATAATTGTTGATGGAGTGATGACTCACTATGAGGAACTTTTCAGGATTAAGAGCAATGCGGCTAAGAATGATGTCTTCCATTTGCTATCTGGAATGTGGAAAACACCAGCTGAGAGATGTTTCTTGTGGCTTGGCGGTTTTCGTTCATCTGAACTTCTCAAGGTGAGCTCTTTACAAGTTCAGAGAGAAAATTTGATGAACAGACCAACTCTAATGGGTCTCTTAATGTTTTTACAACAGCTTATTGCGAATCAGCTAGAGCCGATGACAGAACAACAGCTGATGGGCATAAATAGCTTCCAGCAGACATCCCAACAGGCTGAAGATGCATTATCTCAAGGGATGGAGAATTTACAGCAATCCTTAGCGGAGACTTTATCTAGTGGAACTCTTGGTTCCACTTCATCTGATAATGTCGCGAGCTACATGGGTCAGATGGCCATGGCAATGGGGCAGTTAGGCACCCTTGAAGGATTCATCCGCCAGGTACATTTAAAATGCGGATACATTAACGAGTTTTGCATTTTCCAGAAGAGATAAGTCTTATAGATAAGCATCTGCCCGTTATGAAGTTGATAGGGCGTTTCTTGGTGGCAGGCTGATAACTTAAGGCTGCAAACACTGCAACAGATGGTCAGAGTATTGACAACGCGTCAGTCAGCTCGTGCTCTTCTTGCCATACACGATTATTCATTTCGACTCCGTGCTCTCAGTTCCTTGTGGCTTGCCAGGCCGAGAGAGTGAAACACATGATTAGTGCTCTCCACTCAAACCGGCAGAGGTATATACTCATTCCAAGAGATCAAGAAGCAAGGCCTTCTCAGATTCTTACCAAAAGCAATATTTTTGGGGAAGACGGACTGCAGACTTTGAAAATGGTTAGATCCCCGAAGACTCTAATTTGGTGTGTTGTAATCTTTAGCCATCAGGTTGCATAGTTCTAGAGAGTGAATGTTTATAGGTCTTTGAATACTGAAAAAGTGGATATATCATCAGTGTAAGGTCATAGTAACCAACATGACCGAAGATGGATCCATTCAGGAACTTCGATTTTATGATCATAACTCAAAGAAACCAACTCGATTGATATTGAGAGTTGCAAATAGAGCAGATTGTCTTTATAACAAGAGCACAATTTGCTTAGCAAACTCTGTAATCTTATAGAGGTTTGGCTGGTATCTGGTATCATGTATAACCAGCCTGAGTCAGAAAATTCTCAAACAAATGGAAAGCTCTAATTATTTTCAGTAGAAAATACAATACTGTAGAGACTTATGATGCAAGATTTGAGCATGACATAACCAGTACAGCTCATGTGAAAATCGAAAAGAAAACATCACCAGTTTCAAAAGTAGTTGCTGGTGTAGAAATTCTTCAGAAAATCAGACTTTCCTTGGTCCTTGCTTCCGGTATTCTGCACGAGCCCTTCACCGACCACGTACTGGCCGATAATGTGGTGACGCTGCTTTGCGTGATCCACTATGTCAGTCAGCTCTTCCATTCCCTTGAATAAAAGAAGATCAATTACCTGCACAGGCAAAAACACTATCAGGAATAGATTGCATTCTAAAAGGACCATAAAAGAGAGCCAATAGAAAACAAAAGAAACAAAACCCGAGATTACTTCATCAAAACTCAAGAAGATACTTTCAGTAGATGGTTCAAAATTCAAACCGATCACCGCACATGCAAATTTTGTAGTGTAGGTACTGCCTACCAAAAATGCTGTCATCTTACTAGAAAGAATTCATTTTGCTTTGACAAATACATTATAGTCAGAAAAAAGCAAAGAAGAAAGGTTCTAATGTCACCTACAAGAAGGAACTACAAGGTTACACAGCTTTAGTATGATCTAACCAGCAAAGCTCCTACCTTTTTCGATCCAAGACGATTATATCCACAAGATGATTTATTGCCCAAAAGATTAGTCTACCCACAAATTAAGTCTCCGTTCGCACAAACTACTTCCATCAATTACAAACGCGTGAAGGCAAGCTCTCAACTTTCAAACATAGATGACAATAAAACAAAGTCAAAAGTGCAATAGAAAGCAGAGAGAATATCTTAGCAAACCAAAGAAACAATCAGATCAATGTGGTAGCCAATCAATACTACAAAGATGAATCAACAATTTGAAGAGAGTTATAGAAACAAAAACGAAAATTTGAAGAGAGTATCATTTCAGAAAAGGGCTCTTGAGTTAATCAGAGTGAAATTTAGCAGAAAGTACCTTCGGATCGGTGATATGAGCATTGTTCCGCATCTGAGCAGAGATCGCGGACCGAAGCTGAGAAGGCGCGACGACATCTTGAAGATTGTAAATGTCCATGACGGTTGGGATAGATCTACAAGCCGCTCTAAAGAAATCGAAAACGCGGCGGCGAGCTTCCGTCAGGTTCGCCGAGTTCGGAGGAACACCGATTTTCCTCAACGTGAAAGGTGTCGCCATTTGATCGTACGCTGTTTGAATCGCGAATCGAGAGTTGAGATATGAGCCTAAAGAGGAAAATGAGAAACACTGTAGAGAAGAAGAAGATGATGATTTGAGGAAGAAACAAACATCTGAACACAACGACATCGTTTTGGACTCAGTGGGCTAATGGGCCTAATCGTAATAATTTAAGTTAGTTTCGGTTCAATCTCTGGTTTAAATCTGATTTGATTGAACCAATTTTAAATACCGGTTTATGAAGGGTATAAATGTCAATATCTATTTCATTGCCGTCTAAGTGATAAGGTAATCGCAAAATCTAAGAGCATCTCCAAAAGAATCTCTAAAACTTCAAATATGAAGTTTTTGGCACTCCAAAAAGAAACTCCAAAACTTCATATTTGAAGTTTCACTTTTCAAAACTTCAAATTTGAAGTTTCATGCTTTTATTTGCATACTAGTCCCTACAATTGTATATCATATAAATTATTTTTATTAACTTTTTGTTTATCTTTTTCATTCCCATAAATTTTATTATCTCATTCACATTTCGCATTTTTTCTTATATATTCAGTTATTATACTTAAAAATTATAAATAAAATAAAAAATTGTATAAATTGATTTTATGTAAGAGTATTACATAAATAGTTTTACGAAGTAATTTGTTATATTATTTAAAATTTACTTTATAATTTTCATTTTTATTATTTTGTATAAAATATTATATTGTAGTGTAATAATTTAATAACTAATGGTGTTGTAATACTTTTTTAAAAAGTATGTTTTAGTTATTATTAAAAATTTTTGTGAATTAAGTTAATTAGAAGAAGTATGTTTTTAAAGTTATATTTGAAGTTTTGCTTTTGGAGAGAAACAACTAAAAACTTAAAATATAAAGTTTTAGAAATTTCAAAATGAAATTTGTTTTTGGAGATGCTCAATGCACTGAATTGTTTTCTGGAATCATATCAACATCAATGAACTTGTCAATATCTCGACTGTGTGTTTTCATTTTGGTTTAACTCCCTTATAGGTTAGAACAGAAGCTTACCACGATGCAATTTTGAAGAATCCTACTCTTTTGTCTGGCTCTGTTGTTATGGGTGTTGGTTGTGGAACCGGGATATTGAGGTGAGTTTGCAGCTAAGTTTCTCTCCTTACAGTGACTCGTCTCTTTTAGGCTTCCTTTCAGTCTCTTGAACTTATTTTTCGGTTATTGCATCTAGAATCGTAGATTTCAAGACTAAAATGTGATTTAAGTTTAAACAAGCGGATCACCCTACACTCCCCCAACACATTGGGCGCAGACAGTCTTGACGTTTCAAGAACCAATCTCGGTGGCACCGGCGAAGCTCCTGTGTGGTGATGATGGCAGGAGAGGAGCCATTGGAACAGAACAATCTCCCGTCTCAAGCATTCATCTACGTGCTAGTGTTGCACGAGCATCTGAGCATCGACATCTCGTTAGAAGCTACTGGAGTGAGCTCAAAAGGTCATAAGCGTAGTTGGCCGGTTCAAATGTTTAACCTATGAATGTGACTAAATTGGCATTAAAAAGGGTTGGCCTCTACGCTATATGTTAAATTTGTAATCACATCTTCGCAAGAAAACAGGAGTTTTAGGAAACAATATTATGATTTGGATTCGTTTGTGTTGTCGGTTTATTATTCAATCATATTATCTAATTAAAATGTGTATAGAACAAGAAAGAGGAAAAAGAAAATATTTATTAGCTAGGACTGACTTAACTTCGGTAAATAACAAAGAGGAGAAAACAATAAAAGGATCCATCCGCTCATTAGCCTGAGGCCCTGAGGTGATCGCTAGAAAGCTAAACACAAAAACACAAACTCTGCAGAAAAGGATTTACAGATGCTATTAATGACAAGATGATGGAGTTAAAAACATAGAAGAACATAATCTATGCATCTGATGGCTCGGTTTTAAGCGTTGCTGCACCCGAGGATGATGCGTCGCTGCCATTTTGGTTTTGGAGATAAAGGCTGTTTGCAACCATGGAATCGCTGACAAGTCCTACTTCTATGTCAAAGTTCAGCGTCCTCTTGCGGCTGCTACTGCAGCTGTAACAGCAGATGGTATTAGGTTGAGTCAATGGTGGGTTTCATGAAAGAAGTTAATGAGAGATGAGTTTTTCTACTTACTTATTCAAGCGGTTGTTGATGGCATCTAAGTCCTTTGAAGGGCTCTGGTATGCATGTGTTCTCTCCCCAACACAAGCGTAGAGACTCTTCGAGCTGTGTGAAATAAGAGCATCCATCTGCAAACACACAACAAAATGGAATGTTACCAAAACAATCTTTGTCACTGGGATCTCTAGATAGACCAAGATTACTATTATTTTACCTTTGATCCCCGAAGAGGTGAAACATAGACATTGTGCCCTGCAGATACTTTTTTAGGGGACATGTCTGGGACATTTGGAAACACTGACACCTTTGGCGATCCAAGACATTTACCTGTAAATCCAAATTAAGACAATCAATTCACTTGGGAACCGCACTAATGGATGAAGCTTAGTCTTAGGCCTGACAAGAACCTAGAATTTCCTAATACCTTCAGGCTTATTATTAGACTCCACAGCCTGGTCGTTTCTTACAGGAACAATCTCCACCAGCAACGGCTTTACGGCAGGAATAAATACTTCGTTGTAGAATGTGATGATATCGACATGATCTGGCCCCATTCTCTGTTACAGAAGACATTGTCACTAGGTTTAGTCTTCTCCATAGAGTAACTAGACATTCAGCCTGAAGGTTAGTATGTACCCCTTTGCGACGTGCTTGTAATGAATCCACAAAAACGCTGCGGAACACCAGTGGTTTACACTGTGGTTGCTTCCTATAGTTGTATATTATTTCCTTGAAAGTGAGGGTCATTTGTGATATCTACAGGGTGATTCATGGAAAAGGTTAAGCAGAAGAGGAGTTAATGTAAACCAGATAACATAAAGTTAAGCCCTTGAATCACTCTTCTCACCTTGGCCACTCCGTAGAAGCAACAGAGAATGATCTGGTCTATGTGTCGATTAAATAAAAGAGAAGTCCGCTTAGAAAGTACATGTTGGAATAGACAATATACACTCTCCCTTATATCCTGTGAAAGTTGTAGCCTTTCCACCATTCCATTGATTCTGACAGCAGCCAACTTATTAATCTGGAAAGTACCATCATTACCGTAAATAATAAATCAATACCATGTTTATAGTATATCTAACCAAACGACTTAGTTGTAAGTGTAACGGACTTTTAGCTCCAACGATCGCATAAGCTTACCTTTGTGAAGAAAATATTGATGCCAGTTTCTGCACAAGTTTCTCCTCCGCCTCCTGGGTTGTGTTGTGTTGGACTGTAGACATATATCCGAAATAGGTAAACTTAACAGCTACAGGGATATAAGGTTCAGAACAAGCAAACTAACTTGACGGCCTTCAAATAAAAAGGTAAACCAACTCGCCATTTCTACCCATAATAACCAAAAATGTACCTAGCAAATGCAGACTGCAGCGGAGGTGGCAGCATCTTGGATTTAACGTTGCCTAATGCCAATAGACGTTCCTTCACGGGTGATGTAAAGGAATTGCGTTCAACTAGTATGCTCCGGTAATCAGTACACAGCCTTTTAGGCGATCTCATATCTCCATTTTGTCCTAGATGGCAGTAAATTTGAAAATTTTGGTAAGAGAATCACAAAATTAAGAGCAGGTTAGCAGACTTTAATTCTAAAACAACGAAAAGTACCTGGACAAGTTTCATGCTTTTGGATAGATGATGCATGATGTGATCTTTCGGAGAAGTTAATAAGTGCTGCAATTGCATCCAGAGAAGGCATCGGTTCAGCTAGCAATCCTAGCCGATTAATATCCAATGCAAGTGATGGCCTGGCAACAATCAGAGAGTTGTACATTGAAGAGCCTTTCTCCCATACCATACTCTCTAGAAGCCGTTCCTCCAGTGAGTTCAGATGCCGTCTCAACTCTCTGGGCAGAGTATCCTCATGTCTGATGAAACTCTCTATTACCTTGCTGAGATCAAAGGCTGTGATCCCCGTCCTCTCCAAAACAGCCGGGAACAACATTGTTATGGTTTTGTGAGTCGCCAGAACCAATTCAGATGAGCAAGCAAGCATGCATCTATGGAACCTCTCATTCGTCAATAGAGAGTTTAAATTACTTGCGTGTAAAATTTGAGCTTCTGCGTTACACATTGCCTCAAGAACTCTATAGTATAGCTTGAGGGCTTCCGATCTCCGCTGTTCTGCCCATACGTCATCCATCAGGTTAGCAGTTTGCAAATTTCCACCTGTGCATCGGTCACCAAGAGAACTATTTGGAAAAATAGCTTCCAATATTATATGTGCTCTCCGTGTGACATCATTTGTAATATCCCTATCACACGATTTAAGGAAATGTTCCAACCCAGGAGAAGGTTTTGGTTGAAGCGGGCATATAACAGTCCTGAGCCACTTAGCAGTTGTCATTGCTGTGCTCACTGGTGTTGCTGTCAGCTTGTTAGCACTGCTAATACCATTTGTCTTAGCAGCAGGTGACTTATGAGGAGATAGTGGACTTATGAGTGTCCTCCCTGGTGAGCTTAAAGAATCGATTTTCCTCTTAGCACCAGTTATATTTACAGGTCCTGCAGACAAGCTTCCAGATCCAAGTAAGCTATCTTCTTCATTGATAAACATCCTCTCGTCTAATTCACCTTTATTACAAACTGCATCATCGTAATTTCGTTCTAGTGTAATCAAGTTAGTTGAGATGGAAGCTTCATCCAGTAAATCTTCGAAGTAGGTCAAGCCATCTGAAAACGACATCCATTTTCAAAGAACAATCAGGCAACAGTTCACTTAACTCACAAGACTTTGTGAAAGGAAAAAGACCAACCTGGGTCAATATTATCTAGCTTGTCAGTTCGGCACTCGGGTGCTGACGATGGCTTCTTCTTCAATATTGTTTCTATCAGATTATTTGCCTTATTTATTACTATCCTCAACTCATCTTCTGAGGCGTCATATATCTTGCAAAGTGATGCAACCAAGTCTACACCTTTGTCACCTTTTCTAACTGATAATTATCACATCAAAGAGAAACGAGAGTAAACATCCCATGCCAACAAGGTTATCGGGCTAGAAGTAAAAAATAAAACTTACCAAAGCGTGAAGAATCTTGGATGCTGAAATTTCTAAACCGACAAGGGACGTGTACGATCAAAATAGCCTGATAACGAAAACGAAAGGTTAGTGTATACTTATCTAAATTAATTAAAATGAAATGTATGTCAAGTAGTAAACAAAATATAAAGCGGAGGGAGACGCAAGGGAGAGTTCTGAAGTTAGTGACTAACCAATATAGAAACGAGGCCATTTGTGCATGTCACGAGGTCCTTAAAACGACTAAACGCATGGTTTCGGAGCGCCAAAAAGAGTAACCATCCAAAACGGTAATTATCCAACAGATAGCTAGCAGAATTTGCAGAGTTCTTTTCTGCATTTGCATCATATGTCAAGAAGAATTCCTGGTACCCACGTTTGTAGTACCTGTTCCCAAGAAGATGTACCAAAAACATTACACATGCACATGTCTTCGAGACAATTCACAGAAAAATATTCACGAGGACTAGAAAGCTGAAATTCGGAATCTTAACTAATTTTTAATTTGAAGAACTACTGCAAACCATCTTCTGATGATTTCATAGAGAGAATTACTCCTAAGACTCAGATATTAAAAAGGGTATCTACGTCGACCACTACAATGCCTCAAAAGAAAGATAACTGATAAAAGAGTGCAACTCAGGAAAGTAAGTAAACCCACTTGCTTAGCAGACTCAGATGCACAAAGTTCGCCTGCAACTCCTTCGCCTAGTAAGTAAAATTTAAAAAAAAAAGAAAGTTAAGAGAAGCAGATTTAACAATAATCGACAAAAGTTTATATTAAGAGCTAACCTGAAGTCTGTTCTCCCAGTCTGCACCATAAATTTCACGTAGTACAGGACCAGCCTTAACCACAAACTGAGGTAACTCCCGAAAGAAATCGACAATGCTGAAAACAGAAATAAGGAATATAATCACTACAAATATATTAAAAGAAACAGAAGAGAGACGGATGATTCGTGCGTTACTTTAGCTTTAGAGCCCTCAGTATCTGACAAAGACTAAACCCATTATCACCAGACACTGACTGACCATCCACTTCCTTTTTCACAGTAAGCCTCTTCACTGAATAGAGAATGAAAGCGAACCAGAACCTCTCAACTTCCTCCCGCTAAAAAGAATAACAACAAACGAAATAGTCAGTGAACTATACTCTTTACAGATAAAGAAGAAGGAGACAGAACAAAGAAAATGTAGTTCACATTTCCACTGCCAATGTTAGACATGTTTGCTATCAAAATCCGTTTGGTTTCTGCAAACAACTTCAAAGCTTCATCGCAAATGCTCCCTTCAAGAGACAGAACTTTCTGAAATAAAAAAAAAACAAATCCATGGATTAGAGCTATTCTCTTCAACAAATCATATGATACATGCAAAATTAGATCAGCAAAGAGAAAGAGTAAAACCTCGCATAAGTCTAATAGAGAAGCTTCGCTTCTTTTGCCATTAGGGTCAATGGGTGGAGTCACTGGAGGCTGAACTTCTTCCATAGTATCCAACACAGCTTAACACCTACAAAAATCAAAGCTAACTTTAGCAGCAATTATACCCATGAATTTATTTTTTTTTAAAACAAAATTGGGGTTAAAAAAAAGAGAAATTTAGGGAATTATTTCAAATCCAAAAGCTTCACTCAAAAGATCCCCAAATTTTCTTCATTTTTTGTTGGGTTTTGTAGAATTGAATCGAAGTTTATCAATTCGAAAGACGAATTATCCAAACAAAACTAAAATTCGAACACAGAAAGATACAAACAAAGAGAAAGATCTTACAAATTTTAGTATCACAGATCCCAAAATCTCAGACGTCGCCGATTGAAAAGCTGAGAGATCTAACTTTCTCAGAACTTTCACAGCTCACAAATCGACGAATTGAAAAAAGAAGAAACACTGAGTGAGAGAGATCTCCGTAAACCCTATAAAAATTTTCCCTCTCTTCTTGCCTTCTGACTCTCTCTTCTCTCTCTAGAATGTGCGGCAAACCCTAAAAAAGGATATATCTCGCGCGGGAAAAACAACAAAGAGAATACATACACATGCGTATACGATTATAATACGCGTGCTATTAGCCACTCACATGTCGACACGTACCCTCTCTTTCTCCCGATTTACCGCCAAAACTTTATTACTGTTTGCGTGAAATGTTAGGAGACGAGAAAGATTCGCCGTTACGGCAGGGTTAAATAATAAACGGATGGGCCATAACGGCGTCTTTTGGGTTTCGAGACCACGACAAAGCTTCGTG
Source organism: Anastatica hierochuntica (assembly GCA_900406275.1). NCBI lineage: Eukaryota > Viridiplantae > Streptophyta > Magnoliopsida > Brassicales > Brassicaceae > Anastatica > Anastatica hierochuntica. Next base: position 40,614 of record OVAN01000437.1, read on the forward strand.
TTAGTCTGTGACATTACACGACGTCGTTTTGTAATAGCCTATTTTGGTCGGATCTCGAGGAAATTACATCTTTACCATTATGGAATGTTTGGTTTAGTGTGGTACTTCGGTTCTTTGGGTAGGTTTGGATCGATTCCTAAATTTTGGTTTAGTGAACTAATTGGGTTCAGAACGGTTTCGTTCTTGAAATTGGAACCGTAAAAACCGAACTTTTTTCTGTTCCAAATCGAGTTCGAATATTTTCGGGTCTTTCGGGTAATTTTGGTATTTTTGTGTATTTTGCGAAATTTTTGATTTTTTGGTATTTTCATGTATTTCGGTTACTTATGTGTTTTTCGGATATGTTCGGGTCTTTTAAGGCATCTTCGGATATTGTTTTCGGATATTTTTTTAATATTTTGGGTATATTTAGTCTTAAAATATCTCAAATATTTTAGGGTATATTAATATATTTAGTATCCGAAAATTTTCAGTTTGGTTCCAATTCTTTCGGTTCTCAAAAATTGATATTTATTTGGGTATTTTTCAAATTTTGGTTCATTCGTCTCAGTTCTTCGGATCCGGTAATATGTCTAGCCCTAGTTTGGTTGCATGAGTGCATGTGTCCTCGATTCAGATTTTAAAAGTCAACTAGGTGGCCGTCCGCGAAAATTTGCGGGTATAAATATTATATGGATGATTTAACTATAGTGTTTTTATGTTTATTTATTAAATAAATTATTTTAAATTTATAATTAAAAAGTGAGTTTATGGGTAATATGGAAGATTTAAAAAAGAGTCTTTCACACGAGAAAAGCTCTTGTATACGTATATTTAACAAATGATTCATGAACTTAGAAAAATAATGTCTATATATATATATTATGTACTATTATGTACTAAAATAACAATCTTCCATACATACTTATGTTCTCTCTTTATGCATAATGTACTAAATCATGTCTACCCCCAACTATTATGTTCAATTGGTTGTAACATTATGTACTAAAATATGTATAAAGATAATTTTAGTCCCAATTTTAATTTAGAATATATGTAAATTTTGTTATTACAACTCAGGTGCAAACCATAATTTAAAAAAATACCAGTAAATTATTTAAGTCCAAATCTTTCTTTTAGTGGTGTCCAATGTGTCTATTTGTTAATAAAAAATAATAAATAGAACATCAAATAATTATTAAAATATATCAATAAAACTCATAGCAAACCACAAACGAAAAAGGCCAAAGCAAAATAACTTAAAATGCATAAAGATAATCTTAGTCCATAATCAATGCTCTCACATCCATCGTATTGCCTTCGAAATTCATTTTCATATTCCTTGATTATGTTTTTCTCAAACATTGTCTCTTGTTTCGTAGCCTGAAATAATATGATTGAACACATATTTCAATCTTAATAATTATGACTAAAATTTTAATACATACATAATATGAACTTAAAATCTTTAACTTCAGGTATCTCTGGATTTATCATCATTTAAAAACCACCATTGGATACATAACGCTTTTATGTGTATATAGGATAATAATTGTGGGGGTAAACAAATAATGAAATCATAAATATTAGTCTTATGCATGAGAATTAAACCATGCGATATTTATTTTATAATATCAGAAAAAAACGGATATATAAAATTCAAAAGTTAAACTTGACAAAAGAAACACACACACAAACATACACACACACACACACACACATATATATATATATATAAAAATTTTTAGGATATTTGTTCACTAAAATTAAATATAATAAAATAAGATATAAATAAAAAAGGCTTACATATTCATACGCAAGGATAGATTAAAGCTTGACATCATATGTGTAAGGTTGTTTCCAAACGCTTAAAACCCTCACATTAATCGTAAAATTGTTATGATGGACACAATTTCAGCAGCATTGACTTGAGCCATTGGCGATATGTGTTTTTCTATACAAAATGGACACTAAGTTTTTAGTTGTATGAAGAACCATATTTATACATTTAAATAATCTTGTTAGTCAAGGCAAACTCGAATTTTAGTTTCCTTAATTATTTTCATAATTTATTTACCGAAATTATTACGAATACTCATTGTAGTTTTATATTTTCATAATTAAATAATTCGAATAAAATTCAATCAATTTTGTTACCTAAATAATTAAAAATTCATAATCCCACATTAGTAGCTCAAAAGTTTTTTATTAATTATGGTTTTCAAATTTATTGACCAAAATTTTAGTACATTCTCATTGTAATTTTATATTTCTATAATTGAAATTTTTGAATAAAAATTAATCAATTTTGTTACCTAAATAATTCTAATTTCTTAATGCCACATTAGTTGGTCAAAATAAATATCATTATTAATTATGGTTTCTATTTTTCGTAACCGAAATTTTAGTACATTAACAAATAAATTATATTTCCATAATTAATGAATGCGAATAAAATTCAATCAATTTTGTAATCTAAATAATTCAATTTTCAAAAACCAACATTAATTGCTCCAGAAAGTTAATTGTCATTTTTTGGGTCGTAAAAATAAATAAATAATCACTAAAATTAAAAACTCATCAACCAATCAAATTATAACGTTTAATTTTTTAATTCTCCTAAGAGCGACACGTGGACAAAAACAACTTAATCTATTCCTTTTAATATATAGTATGATAGGATTTGACTTTAAATTTTTAATTCAACAATATAAGAAATTATCTTTATTAATATAATCATTTTAAATGATTCAACAATATAAGAAATTCCATGACTATTATTTTAAAATATTTTGGGACTACTAATATTCAAAACAAATATAGTCCGTTTAAATTATTCAACAATATAAAAATTCTATTTATTAGTATAGTCCTTTTAAGTGATTCAATGGTATAATAAATTCCAATAACCTTTTTCCCTAACTTTTACAAATTTTATAAAATTTGGAGAAAATAATTTATTTTTAAAAAAATTTCAATAGTCGACAAAATTAAGTATGTATTTATAATAAAATTATTACCAATAAATGTGTATAAGAAAATGTATAATTATGGTATATTGTTTAGGTATACTTTTCATGTTTATTTTTTTATATATAATTATGGTAAGATCGAAATTGATATGAATTGAATACTTTAATATTTGACAATTAGGTTAAGAATTGTTGATTTGAAAATGATGTTTGGCAAATCTCACTTAACTGAAATTTTTTTTTTTTGCAATTAGGTTAAGAATTATGGGTTTTTTTGACAAAAAAAAAAGAAAATGATGTTTGGCAAGTTAGTTAAAGTAGTTCGTGGTTATTTGTTTATTTTAAAGATGAATTAATTAAATCAAAATTAAATTAAAAATTCAAATCTTCCAACCAATCAAATTATAAGGTTAAAGTTGAAAGCTCTTATATGAATGACATATAAGCAAATTTCACTTAAGTATTACCAATAAATGTGTATAAGAAAATGTATAATTATGGTATATTGTTTAGGTATACTTTTCATGTTTATTTTTTATATATAATTATGGTAAGATCGAAATTGAGATGAATTGAATAATTTAATATTTGGCAATTAGGTTAAGAATTGTTGATTTGGAAATGATGTTTGGCAAGTTAGTTAAAGTAATTCATGGTTATTTGTTTATTTTAGAAATGAATTAATTAAATCAAAATTAAATTTAAAATTCAAATCTTTCAACCAATCAAATTATAAGGTTAAAGTTGAAAGCTCTTATATGAGTGACACATAAGCAAATTTCACTTAAGTGTACTTTGATTTAATATATAAGAGGATATAAAATTAAACTTCTTACCTTACATACATACAAGCATCGAACCCGAATCAGGTTTTTCAGATATTTTCCGTTTCCGATTTTTTTTTATTTCATCGGTTTTTTTTTCAGATTATTGGGGGTTTTCTGGATTCTGAGTACGAGTTCGGGTTCGGGTTCAGTTCAGGGTTTTCGGGTGTTTCAGACTTTTTGGATTTTGTGTATTTTTGCCAAGTGTTTTTGTGTATTTTGTGTATTTTGCGAAATTTTTGATTTTTTTGGTAATTTTCATGTATTTCGGTTACTTATGTGCTTTTCGGGTATGTTCGGATCTTTTAAAGCATCTTCGGATATTGTTTTTCGGATATTTTTTAATATTTTGGGTATATTTAGTCTTAAAATATCTCAAATATTTTAGGGTATATTAATAGATTTAGTATCCGAAAGATTTCAGTTTGGTTCCAAATCTTTCGATTCTCAAAAATTGATTTTTATTTGGGTATTTTTCAAATTTTGGTTCATTCGTCTCAGTTCTTCGGATCCGATAATACGTCTAGCCCTAGTTTGGTTGCAGGAGTGCATGTGTCCTCGATTCAGATTTTAAAAGTCAATACACACTAAAGTTTTCATTCATATCCCTCTTCTTTCTTTTGCATACAAACTTCGTTATTCTCTCAGAAAGCTGCTAAAGATGCAAGTTTCATTACTCTACTGTGTGTAATAAATAAAGAAATAGAGTTGATTCATTCTATAATAACGGTTTGATCACATTTTCACTCTCAAACATGTTGAACTCGCATTCTCTTTGGATGTTTATTTTCGTGCAAATAAAGATTGGCATCGACATTGAATCTCTCATCTAATGGTAGACGTTCTAGGTCTATCTAAAACAGTATAAAATAGATTTCCTGTGTAACGTTCGGATGAACTTTTCATGCTTTTTGTTGTCAAGAAAAAAAAGTATTATTTTGTAAAAAAAAAACAATCAAAAGGCCAAGAACGTAACTAAAAATGTGAAATACAAACCTGCACTGGGAGATATAGCTTGAATTTTGGAGGAATCTCTTCTTCTGAGTAGAGACGGTCAGCAAAATATATCCGCCTGAGACGGCAGTAAACATGTACCTGAACTCGCAAGGTCTCAGCATAATTAGTCCCATAAGCTCTTCTAGTAAGATTAGCTAAGTTCAGCTGGATTTGATTTCATCCCTCATCCATCTTCAATGGCATTGGGCAAATATAAGACTTTACTCTAGTGACAGACTACAAAAAAAATATAGTAACAACGATTGTATTTCATAAAGATCTGAGCAAGCTTATCCTACATATCAGTTGTATACGAAAGTAAACATTATCTAGAAACTACCGGTTAATCTTTTTCCGTTTAACTAAGAATGAACTTGATTAGCAATTGCTTGAATAAAACTACCAATGACTTAAAAAGCAGCACATAAACTACAACACATTCGGCGAAACTAGTGAAGAGTGAATCAACAAGGGAAAAAGACATACAAACTTGAAAGTTAGAAGCATGGAAACGCCGACGCACATTCTTATCATCAAGAATCTTTATCTCGAACGAAAAATACTTCTTCATGTTCATCACTACCAAAACCAAAAAGAGAAGCTTGATACCAAGAGTTGCAGAAAGATCAGCAGGACAAATAATGTAAGTAGACCAAATGTTAGATCCAACTACTTCAAGCACATCACATTGAATCTCATCATCATGACAACGCTTCGAATCAAATGATAGAATACTCCTCCTTCAAAAAAAGTTGAGCCAATATACTCCTCATTAAAAACTGTATTTTTATTAATTAATTTTAATTCGGAAAATAAGTAAATGACCAAAAAGTTAAGAGAGTTTAGCTTATTTACCGATCCAACCAAAGAGATCTGACTGATCCAAACCCAAACCCGTTTAAAACGGATCAAAACTGATTCTAAATTCAAATCACTAAAAGCGATAGAATCAAAGTGTATTGTTCAAAGTTCAAACTGTCTACGATTATATACTTCGTCTCGCGTTCTTCATTAGGTAAAACTTGGTGTGAATCTCGCCATATTTTTTGTTCTCGAATATTTCTTCTCCCTCTTGTGTTTTTCAAATTTTTGATTTTATTTGTAGATGTTTTTAGTGACGCGGATGAGGGGATGAGGAAGAGGAGGTCTTCTAAGAGGGGCGGATCCTCAAGGGGTAGGGAAGATGTAGTCGGCCTCGAGTTTGATCGTGAAATTCCGACAGAAAATCCGCTAGTGGCAGATGCAACCACCGAAGAAGAAGCAAATGTAGCGGCGGAGGAAGTCAATTTTGACAGAAATGAGTCAGATGACGAGCAAGCAGAGGAGGAATCGAATGCAAAGGATATTGGTGATGATATTGTACCAATGAAATCTGTGAAGATGTATTTTAGTCCCTCAGAGTATATGAAGCCGATTAAATTATCTGGGAAGTGTTATATTGTCGAAGTTGTGGGGAAGATAAAGTTGGTCCTTAAGGGAATTGAGAAGCATTGATTCTACGATCATCCCCAATTCAAACATTTCTTCCATGTAAAGAATATCAAACACAAGTGGATGGGTATGTGGTTGTTAATTGTTCGCATGGCGGGTCTAAAGAAGAAAAAGGAGTGTTGGTTTATTGTGAATGGCGTACCAATCCGCTATTCTCTCAAAGAATTTGCTCTCATTTCTGGATTGTACTGCCATGTATATCCACGTGATTATGAACTGTTAGGTGGATTGTCGTTTGTTGGGAGGTATTTTGGTAGGAAGAAGAAGATTACATATGAAGAGGTGGAGAATAAGTTCATGTCAATGAAGGGGAAGGGTTCATTAACCGATAGATTGAAGATGTGAATTTTGTATTTACTATGTAGCACCCTTGTAGGAAAGAAGAAATCGGGCAAAAATGTTGCACATGTGGAACCTTTCTTTCTTAGAGCAGTCGATGATGTTTAGTTGTGTAAAACGTTTCCATGGGGCGTTTGGCGTTTGATGAAACCATGAAAGCCATACTTCGCTTGGCGGAGCATTTTGACGGAGTAGTGCAAGCTGGATGGATCTTCCCTAGCTTCCCCATTCCTCTATAGGTATAACATCTTCTATGTGAAATGCTTAAAATTATGTGCAAGGAAACCGGAAACTTGAGGAAACTTAGTTTGTTTAATTGCCCACCTGAGAACTTGGTGAAACTTATCATGTGTGACTGGCCAACTTGGTGAAACATAATCTGTTTTATTGACCAACCGGAAAACTTTGTGAAACTTTTGCTGTCTGACTGGCCAACCTGGTAAGACTTATGTGTTATTGACCAAATTTCTGTGTTTTGTTAGCTTCTTACGTTTGAAGCAATTCTAGATATGAAAAAGTGCTTCCGACAAGAGGTTACACATGCTGATCTTGAATGTCCACGAATGTGTAAGAGTAAATACAAAACAAGTAACAAAAGATTTTTCGGCCTTTCGGACATGAATGCTAAACTTGGTAAAACAAAGATCATGAGTCATCTTAATATAATTAAGAATAGTTATCACATTCATTATTTATGTATAATTAGTGTATTTTATATTTACAGGAGATTCAGAGCATATTGGCTCCATCTCTACCCGAACGTAACCTCTTGCGACGTATAATGGATCTTGAAGCTGGACGGGATGATGTGGATGATCCAATTGCTGATTGTTGGACCAAGATTCTTAAGAAAAATAAATAGATACTCTTTGAAGATTTATACAATAAAGATATGGTTGCTCGAGAGGGAAACGAGGAGGACCAAAATGAAGGGGGTCAAAATGAGAGGGTCCAAAGGGGTGGCCAAAGGTAGGTCGCTTGTATGTGGTTAATTGAGTCTCCGCCTGCTGGGACTCATCAGGATCCTACAGTAGCGAGAATGATGAAAGAGGTTGAGACCCGGATGAAGGTATTTTTTAATGATGGTATGAATGCAGTGGAAGAGAGGATGGCAGGGAAATTAGATGTCATAAACGTAAGATTAAATTCACTAGAATCCGCTGTGAAAGAGAATCAAAAGGATGGTGAAGATGAAGTCCAAGAGGATGAGGTGGAGAATGAAGGAGTGGTGGAGAGTGTTGAGAGAGAAAATGTATTCGTCTAACATACTCGGTAGAAGTAAGCTAAACTTAGTGAAACTTTTCTTGAATTTTTTATTTGTCTTGGTCCGTAGGATGATGAGATAGAGAAGGATAATGATAAAGAAACCGAAGAGAATGATGAGAAACAAGAGGATGAGGTGAGGGTGACGGACAATAATGAGAGAGAAAAGGTATTTGTCTAACATTATCTGAAGAAGAAAGTGATACTTAGTGAAACTTTTCTTGGTTCTCAAATTTGTCTTGGATTGTAGGATTATGAGAAGGAGAAGGACAAAGAAACCGGAGAGGATTTTGATGAAATCTTTGGAGGGTGGTCTGCAAACAACGTTAAACCCAAGAGGAAGAGGAAGAGGACTAAGAGCAAGACGGAGAATAGTAGTCCGGTTAGGGCGAAGCGGAAAAAAAATTGGTGTTGATGTTTAAGTTATGGTTGGCTTTGGTACCTTCTGGTTTGTTAACATACCTGTGTTTTTAAGACATCTGCTTTTAAGAGTTGAACTTATGTTTTTAGTTATATGTTAAGAAACTTCGTATGAATGTGAACTCTTTTTAGTTGTATTTTTAGTTGAAATACAACTAAAAAGAGTTCACATTCATACGAAGTTTCTTAACATATAACTAAAAACATAAGTTCAACTCTTAAAAACAGAAGTATTAAAAACTGATTAAGTTTCACCAAGTTGGTCAGTCACACATGAACAGTTTCACCAAATTCTCAGGTTGGGCAATTAAACAAGCTAAGTTTCATCAAGTTTCCGATTTCAAGCAATTCACACAGGAGATGTTATACCTCTAGAGGAACGGGGAAGCTAGGGAAGATCCATCCAGCTTGCACTACTCCGTCAAAATGCTCCGCCAAGGGAAGTATGTCTTTCATGGTTTCATCAAATGCCAAACGCCCCATGGAAATGTTTTACACAACTCAACATCATCGACTGCTCTAAGAAAGAAAGGTTCCACATGTACAACATTTTTGCTCGATTTCTTCTTTCCTACAAGGGTGCTACATAGGAAATACAAAATTCCCATCTTCAATCTATCGGTTGATGAACCCGTCCCCTTCATTGACATGAACTTATTCTCCACATCTTCATATGTAATCTTCTTCTTTCCACCAAAATACCTCTCAACAAACGATAAACCACCTAATAGTTCATAATTACGTGGATATCCATGGCAGTACAATCCAGAAATGAGAGCAAATTTTCTGAGAGAATAGCGGATTGCTACGCCATTCACAATAAACCAACACTCCTTTTTCTTCTCTAGTCACACCATGCGAATAATTAACAACCACATACTCATCCACTTGTGTAAAATGTTCTTTACATGGAAGAAATGTTTGAATTGGGGATGGTCGTAGAGTCATTGCTTCTCAATTCCCTTAAAAACCAACTCTATCTTCCCCACAACTTCGACAATATAACACTTCCCAGATAATTTAATTGGCTTCGTATACTCCGAGGGACTAAAATACATCTTCAGAGGTTTCATTGGTACGATAACATCACCAATATCCTCTGCATTCGATTCCCCCTCTACTTGCTCGTCCTCTGACTCATTTCTGTCATAATCGACTTCCTCCGTCACTAAATTTGCTTCTTCTTCGGCGTTTGCGTCTGCCACTGGCGGATTTTCTGTCGAAATTTCACTATCAAACTCGGGGTTGGCTACATCTTCTCTATCCCTTGAGGATCTGCCCCTCTTAGAAGATCTCCTCTTCCCCATCCTCCTCATTCGCGTCATTACAAACTCATTTTAGGATTCTACAAATACAATCGAAAAATTGAAAAACACAAGAGGGAGAAGAAAGGTTCGAGAACAAAAAATATGGCGAGATTCACACCAAGTTTTACCTTATGAAGAACACAAGACGAAGTATATTATCGTAGACAATTTGAATTTTGAACAAAACACTTTGATTCTATCGCTTTTAGTGATTTGAATTTACAATTAGTTTTGATTCGATAAAAACGGGTTTGAGTTTTGATCAGTCAAATCTCTTTGGTTGAGTCAGTAAATAAGCTAAACTCTCTTTAACTTTTTGGTCATTTACTTATTTTTTGAACTAAAATTAATTTAAAAATGCAATTTTTAATGCGGAGTACATTGGTTCTAATTTTTTTTTTCATCTAACTTTCTATTATTGAAAGCATGACATACTGATACAAAGCCGACGATTGGAAAAATCCAATCTTAGAGCCACAAGCCGGCGATTGGGCGAACCCAATCCCAAAGCCATAAGCCGGAGAGTTTAAAAGGTAACTCCCGGAGCCATAAACAAAACATAGTAACAACATAAACTAAAAAAAAAGTAAAATTAAACGAAAATAAGAAAACAAACAAGACATTAGGATCTGAACATAAAAGCCACATAGGTAGAGAGCAATAATGAGAGGAGGAGAAATTGAGCTGAGTAACACTAGTCCGAAAAGGGAAGCACCAATAAAAGACCTCATTATATTGCTCATGGAGCCACGAGGATCAACGACAGGAAACAACCCAGGCCGAAGTGGCTAGCACCACAAATAGCACCACTTTAACAATCTACGACCTAAACCAGCGACTCTACGCACTTTCTTACTGAGGAACCGGAAACAACTTTCAATAAGTATCCCGTAGTTCCTAGCTAGTAGGACGAGCACACCACTCACTCAAATCGCAAACTACCTAGACAGCTAAGACGAAAGAGAACAAACCAATCGGAAACTAAAGGGTTGACTACGGAGGTAAAGCCAAAAAGCAGCACTAGCACAACGACCACTAACTAAGCTCACTTCTCCACTAAACCCAGAAACCAGAATGGTTACCACAGATCATAAAACGTTCAACACCTAAATGTTCTACCACTAAACAAAATACCCATTCAAACTAAACTAAACACGCCATAAGGACTCATGTCCGGAACCTTACAAACCGAAACTCCAGGCCTAAAACTTCATTCGGCAGAAGCAAGGTCAAAACCTGAGAATCTTGTCTTAGCTTGCAAATGGTCTTCATTGGATCAGAGTGTAGAACTTTGAACCATCTGTTACCACAAAGTGGCGTTTTATTCCCGTGAAGATTCTTCTTCACCGATACCAGTCTTATGTCATGGACAAAGACGAGAAGACGGGTTAAGACGACGGCTACACTCCACCCTCGTTACAACACCTGCAACAAATCCATAAACCCGACCACCAAGGAAGTCCGAGAAGACCTTCAGACCAGATGGTAATGGTTGTAGCGAGATTGGGGATGATAGGACTTAAAACAAATCCGCAGAGAAGAATCTTCTCTGGTCTTCAAGCTCCATCATCAACCGCTGTAAATCTGATTCAAAAGATAAAATCGATCGGACCTTGACAGCAAGAACCCTAAAAAGTCGATCCCTGTTACCTTCCTTCTTCCAGACCCAACTCACCGAGAGTCTAGAGATTTCCGCAAGCCACAGGAATTGAGCGACGAAAGGGAAGACACCTATATGAAGCTTCCAAAAAAGACCAGAATCGCAAACATCTTGAAAGGCAGAGGAAGAGGAAACAGAGGCAAAAGAAAAGAGGGAGCGGAGTAAAAGAAATCTGGCGCCTCGGCGGACAGGAGAAGACGGTGGCTGCTCTATGAGTTTCTCTCTCTCTAAACTTTTTTTTAAGAGGAGTATTCTAGCATTTGATTTCCAGTCAAAAGAGCCAAAACAAAATTACAAAAAAAGAACGAACTTTTTAGCTTACAAACTCAAAATTTGTTAACCGAAAAGTTGATTTTAAATTAGCGAACTGTATATATTAGGGGTAGCCATTCGGATCGTCGGATCGGATCCGGTTCAGATCCTTCGGATCTCGGATCTTCGGATCCTTCGGATCTTGGACCTTCGGATCTCGGATCTTCGGATACTTTTATTTAGGATCCGTTTCGGATCCGATGAATTTTCGGATCGGTTCGGATCGGATCCTCCCGGATCCGGATCGGTTATTGAAATTTTAAACGGATCCGAAACCTGAAAAAATCTTTAAAACCCAAAAAAACCAAAAAACCGAACCGAATTATCCGAAAAGAACCGAAAAACCCGAATTATCCGAAATAAAATCGAGAAACTTAATATATTAATATTAAAAATAAATCTTTTTCTATAAAATTATAAAAAGTTCAGATATTTCGGGTATCCGATCGGATTACGGTTCGGTTCCGGATCGGTTCGGGTACCCGAAAAATATTTATATAGGAACAGTTCGGATATTTAAAGATTTTTGGTTCGGTTCGGTTCTTTACATTTCGGTTCGAATCCGGATCGGTTCTTCGGATCCGGATAATTTGCCCACTCCTAGTATATATAATCAATCGCTTACCTTCTTTATCCCATATCTAAAGAGGCTTACTTCTGCAGAAAATTAAAACAAAATTCAAATTCAAAATCGTCCATGGTGAAACGATTCGAGTAAACTAGAAAAGAGTAACAAGAAAATTTACCCAAGAATGTACAAAATAGACAAAAACCCAGATTAAAACGTGTTCTTGAACATCTTCCTCGTTGGAAAAAAAAAAAAAAAGAACATCTTCCTCTTGTTTCTCCAGAAACGAAACCAGACAAAGAAGCTCGTTGGTAATAATAAAACCTCGAAACAGAGCTTTGGGCTTTGGGCCTTGGCCCACTTAATAAGCCACAAGCCATTGAAATACTCTTTGTGCTGAAAGACATTTATACCCCTTCATCTGTATAAACCAACGTGCCATTCTACCGTTTATCACATTCCACGTGTATCTCACTCCACAAAGAACTCGCCACGTGGACACTGAACATAAGCCAAGTAGGACACGTCTCTATGCTCAAATTACGTTCTTGTCCTTTTCCTTTAATATTATCCACAGCAGAGGAAGGTTATTTTCGGAATAACAAAAATAGCTTAAAATTCTGCAACTTTTACAGAGTTTTTTGTTTTTCCAAGACTGAGTTTGGAGACGAGAATAGATATGAAAATACACGTGGACCAATGAGAAGAATTGTTTAGATGGAGAAGAGATCTGAACCACAAATCTCATCTATGAATTCTGAGCCACAAACTTATTTTTTTTTTCCTCTTACATGTGCACTCTGCAGTTTTCTTCTACTCTCACCTCTTTGGAAATTGAAACAACACAAAGTCACAAACTTTCTCTTTCTCTCTTTGTCTCTTTGGTCATTTTAAGCTAAGAAACTGAAACTGCTTCACACTTCTTTCTTCAGCTAAGTTTTCTGATTTGGGTCTGATCAAAAGTTCTCTCTTTCACTGCAAAGTAAGTTTTTTTTTTTCTCTTTTCTTTGTTTAAATCCATAGATCATGTTTTCTCTCATGCGTTTTTTGAAAATATTGAGCTTGACTTTTTGTTTTTTTTTCTTTCATCAGCTTGATAGATTGATCGATAATGGATGTTGTTGTGCCTAATTATCAAAAATCATCCTCAGAGACATACCCATCTACTGTTATGTGGAGTGGATGGAGTATGAACTCCCCTGAAGCCATAGAGAAATGCTTTGATTATGATGGTTTCAGTGGAGAAACATTGTTGTACAATCAGATGAGTATGGGGACGAGTAAAGAAGAAGAAGAAGAATCTAAGATGTCAAAGGCTTTCTATGGTGTTTCTTCACTTGATGATTTTGAAGGAATCGATCAGATGGATGATATGTTCTTGTAAAGTCTCATCCTTTTCATTACAAAAATAAGTTTCTTTCACCATTTTTTGCTTAGGCTTATGTTTCCTTGTATTGTTTTTTATCTTATGTTTCCGGTTTTAATGAAGAAGTTCAATTTTGGAGGATGTTCCAGGGAATGATGGAGATGTTCTTCACTGTGCATCTAGTAGCAATAACAACAGTGTTGGTCCTTCCTCTATGTATGGTGGCAGTGAAGTTCACATGTTCGATGCTCATGACATGCCATTAAAGGTAAAGGATTTGTCGATCTTATGTCTTACATAGTAATGTTGAAGTCAATTGAATTGGAGCTTATCTATAGTAGTTTCTTGGTTGTTAAAAGAGATTCTGATGTTGAAATCTTATGAACACACTGCCTTTCTTTCTTGTTGAAGGAGGAGGCTCCATTCACAATCTCTAATCTATCTGAAGAGAACATGTTAGATTCACACTATGGGGGTGAACTGTCTTCTGAAGAACTAGTGTTGCAGGACCTACAAAGAGCTTCAGAAACGGTGAGTTACTGCGATTTTGCCTGTTATCTTACATCCTGGGACTTGCTTTGCACCCTATAGATCTTGTCTTAAAGAAAAGATTTTGTTGTTTTGTTTTTGCTTTCTAGTTGACAGATGAAACGCGCAAATGTTTCCGGGATACCTTTTACCGACTTGCAAGGAACTCACATGAGAAGTCGGATTCAGTCAGCACTAATCCAGAAGAATTCATTGTGCATAAGTCCAGATATGGTTATGGAACCAGGTACTGTGGATCATTTTTTCCCCCTGATCCACTCTTGATCAATATCTCCATCTTCCTTCTCGATTTAGATTCTTATGAGAAGACTAATCAAAGTAACTGTCATTTGACTGTAGATTGAGTAGAGAGGAAGAAATCGAATCAGAAGCAAACTCAATCGATCGAGCCATTGCAAACCTTACATTCAACAAGATGGAATTCAATATTAGCAACTTTCCTCTATCACAAAGAGTACAGTAGCTTCTGTTGAATCAAGATCACACCAGTGCTACTTCATCTTTGTCCTCTGAAGTTTTTTGTTATCATGTGTGTATATGAATGTGTATATAGATGACTAAATGTTGCAAACTTCAGTTTTGATCTGCCTCAAAAGATTATGGTTCAATTTAATTCTTTCGGTATCTACGGAACTGGTGTGTGACATTAACTGAATAACAGTTCTCATTATGAATAAGAACAGTCAAAACAACACTAGTTCCGAGTTATCTAAGGTTCACAAGCAACTCCATGGAAAACAAAAACGAAAAAAGAGGCAGGAAGCTTCTGAATTTTTCCATGGAGAAAAGTGGATGACTCCGAGCAAAAAACATACGCTTGAATCAAAAGGTTAAAAGCCATGGCATCATCTGACTTTCACTGCCTCCACTTCATAGACAAGCCACGCGTTCTTAGGCACATCTTTCATCAATCCTTCTTCTGAGCACCTGTGTTAATCACACATCCACAGCCAGATAAACAAAGCCGGTTGTATGAGCATAGTTATCTTATGGCAGAGATGAAACAACCAGAATGGCATACCCGAGGGATGGCGGAACAATGAGTCTTCTCTTATCGCCAACTCGCATCCCTGAGAATTAGAAATGCGGTCATACTCTTTAAAAATATCAAGTAAAAATTTTCAGTTGACATCATCTATTGGTTAAGTAACTATACCTTCAACACCAATGCTGAGACCTTTTATGACCTCTTCTCCACCTGCAAGCACCATAATCATTAATCACTAACGGTGAAAAGAGAAAAGGCTGAATGAGTTTAAAGATGGGAGGAACAACAATAATAATGAGGAACTATAATATCTGTGGAAACTTTACCTATGCGGAATCTTAATGGAGCTTCTCCCAAGTTTGAATCAAACACTTTCCCGGTGTCTTTCAACTTCCCAGAATAGAGTATACTGACCTGAAAAAACCATATATCATATTAAAGCATCCCCGCCCGATGGTACCCGGAATTAAGACAGCATCAAGTTTACATACGAAGTAGAAGCAGATAACATGTTGACTGCACCCACCTTTTTTCCTTTGACAGCTGATTTTCCATCTAAATTCCCTTTTTTGATCTCTTCAATAATCACTTCATTAGATGAAATCTCCGGCTGTGCAGGTTTCTTAGTATCTTTCTGGACTGTAACTTCCGCTTCCCTATCTCTTTTCCTCTTTTTCTTAGATAAAGTGGCATCACCGTTTTGTTGAGAGGGCAAAACATCACTTGATGATTTGATCTCCCTGTAGTGAGCAGCACATGATAAGTTCGCTGAACTTTAGAACATGCCATCACAAATTCATAATACCAATGAGGAAATAAATGCATTTAGCAGTGATATCAACTTTCTGATGGACGGAGATTGACCAACTATAGGAGTAACCCTTTCACTTCCACTGGAGAATTAAGCATCAGTAATCACATTTGACAAATTATTTAACATGACCGGCAAAATATTTACGTTTACAATCACAAAGGACATCGATCTACTCATATAATCAACAGCAAAAGTATTTGTTCTTGTGCTTTCAATTAAACGTAGCCCATCTTAAATAATGAATAGCTAGAAGGAAACAGATACAGCAGTGTGGTAACACTTACTTTCCGGTAGCTGACTTCTCTTTCTGTAAACTTTCAGGCATATGTTTCTCCTCTGTGTCAACTACAACTGAATTCTTAGACCTTTTCTTATTTTTCTTTTTCTTCGAAGGAATACCAGAGTCTTTCTGAACAGGAGAAAGTTCAACATCGTCCAATGGTTTATCCTCCCTGGCATATAAAACACAATAGATTTATAAAAGGTAGAAACTTAAGAGCAATCAATATCAACGTCGATTTATACTGGATTAAGACTTTCTCACCGTTTTTTATCCAGAGCCTTGTTAGTAGTTCTTGCTTCTGATGTCTTCTCACACTTGGCATTCGGCTCGGCGTTTTCCAAAACAGAACTTCTTGCTTTTGATCTTGTAATTCTTGAAGGTTGAGTATCTGAAGAAATGACTATCGGGATCTTGAGGTCATTATCATTGTTCTCTACCTCTAGGGCATCTCCAGTACTTGAGTCATCAGCTCTAGCTGAAGTTTCATCTGAATCTGAATCAGATACTTGATACTTTTTCCTAAGTCTTCTGCCTTTGCCATTTCTTTTCTTGTCTTTTGTTTTAGCTGTCATCTCCTTAATGGATACTGTAAAGGAAACAAGATTATTAGAAAACGCAGGCACAGTAACAAAAAACACCGAAATCCTCAATCTAACTTCACATTAGCAAATCGAGAGATGCATAGTAATACAAGTATAATATAGAAAAACTGCGGTTAACTCACGAAGTCTCATGCATCTAGAGGCTCGGAGAAGACTGAAACCCAAAATCCATATAAAAACTATAAAGTAACTCCTAATGCTCAAAAAACTCTGAAGATGCTAAAAATCCAAGTTTAAATCCAAATAGCAAACATAACATAGAACTTTAGAGACACCGATCCAAAACATTAGAAGAAATGGCATACTTTCATCATCATCGGTACTGGAAACGTCTGAACCGTGGCCAGACGGATCATCGTCATTAATGAAACTATCGCTGTAGTCATAATCATCACTACTAGCTTTGTCTACGTCTGTGTCAACAATGTCTTCTCCATATGACTCCCTTTTTATTTAGGTCAAGAAGATCCAAATTCAAACAACAATCTAGTAAACCAACAACCCATATGCACTTTAATCTAAATAAAACCGACAAAAAAGGATACGATTCGTCATCAATTTGCTTAAAACTAGTACTCCTGCTAAGGAAGTAGCCAGTGAGGTGAAGGCTCCGAGGTCCAATAACAGAGAAAATAACTTCATCAGCTTCTTCAAACTCAAGATTCAGTTGACAAGAATCAACCTTTTCAGGAGACAAGACGCATAAGAAGAGAGGACTTTTGTTCCCAGCATTACACTGAAGAATGCATTTATTTGTTCCATTACCAAGCCCCAATGTCGCCTAGAGACCAAACATAAGCGCAAAATCAGTAAACAAAAAACCCACAACTTCGTTTGAATCTAAACCTCCAACAAACCCAAATCAAGAACAAGCAAAAGGAACTTGAATCAAACAGTCCCAAAGTACAAAAAATCTGAAAACAAAAGGGTGAAGAAACAAAGATGAAAGACCTGTGAAAGGTGAAGTCTTCTAATTTCTTTTGATTCCGTAGCCTTAAGAGTGAAAGGCTTCCCTGGCTTCACTTCAACTCCTGCAAATACACAAATCTTTCATCAACGTCCCAATTATATCTAGAAACGATAAAAATTAGGTCTTTCTTTTCTCAAATCGGTTGTTGTTTTTTTGGGTTTAGAAGCAAAGAAACGATGAACAAACCCCAGAAAGCCATTGAATTTTTGTTGAAGAATGAATAAGAGAATCGTAATTGAAAGAGACGAAAACTCCACAGCCGACGATGCTTTGGGTTTTCTCCGTTGTGTTGTAGCGAAGGGTTTTTGTTCTCAAGGGTTTTACTTTTTGGCGCCCTTATTTATTTATTTTTTATGGTCTGCGCCATTATTTTATTTTTTCGCATTTTTTTCACTGTGTATTTATTTTTTTTCCTGATTATAAAATGTATTTGGTGAACTTCTCAAGTATCCTCTAATCAAATGTCGCATATTTTAGTGGTAGACTCAAATCAAATGATTCATTCATATGCTGCTTGCAAGGTGGTTCCGGATCCTTAATAAAATCAAACGATTCATTCGTATGCTGCTTGCAAAGTGGTTTTGGAATCCTTAGTAAAGAAGCGCGTGAAGCTTCTTGTCGAATGCTGAAGATTGTTTAAAAGTGGTTCAATCTTCTTTGATCTAGGGTGGATGGCAGCCGCTACCCATGGATTCTTTCGCGTAAGCAATACATCCGTTAGTGCTTCACCTCCGATAATCTTGTGCCTTGTGTTACTCATCTCTATTTTTTCTCCAATCGTCTCCACTTTGCTTCCTAGTTGGTTTGATTTGTTTAGATAATGATTTATTCTTTTACAAACACACACATGAATAGTTATTTTGCAGGGCACTTTTGCAATTGATGTAGTAGCCAGCAAGTTCCATTCATCTCATCTTCAACTGATTCAAACAGTCATTGTGTCTCTAGCTACCATAAAAATCCAAAATTTTGAAAACACTTGTATTTGCAAATTACTTAGAACAACAACAACAAACTCACTCCAAAGTGAGATCCTTTAATTATCAAATCTTTTTTGTATCAATGATCTTGAGCTCTGTGAGTGTATATATACACAATACATACTTAACAAAAGTTAAAAAAGCAAACACATTGGTAAACTGGTGATGATCTCTAAGAACTTAATTTAATCCTTAGGCCAAACACTAACCTTCTCCTTCTCAATTTTCACAAACATAGCAGAAACAGCCGCAACGAAATAGATCTGAAGAAACACAACAGAAGGCGTGTGGTAATTCAATACGCTCTTACCAGTCGCAAGCTCCACAAGAAGCAACGCCGTGAGCCCTAATCCAGCAATCCTCCCGTTGATCCGTTCGCTGTATGGGCTAAACCCTAATTCCACTTTCAACCCACCGGAGATCGGCTCTTTTAAACTCACCGGCGGCAAATACATCCCGGAGCCTTTTGAACCAGACCCACCACTACTTGTTGACGACCCTTTCTTCGATTTTCTCACCTCTGCTTTCTTCCCCGTTCCGCTTCGGTATCTGAGTCGGATGTTTGAGAGACGGGACTCGAATTCGTCGGGATCTGCGACGGATTCGGGTTGGGTTGTTTCCGGGTCGGGTTGAGTCTCCTCCGTGGACTCAATGTCGGTGGCGCGGACGGTGAAGAGTCTTGAAGCGTGGGACTTTCCGGTTGGAATAAAGCGGTGAGGAGAGAAAGGGCTTGTGATTCGTAGAGGTGTTATCGCCATTTTTTTTGAGAGAGCTTCGCGTCTCTTTCTCTTTCACTCTTCTTTCTCGGGTTTCTCTTTGGATAAGAAATTTTAATTTTTTCATTTGAATTATTTTTTTGTCTTCCTTTAATTGTGGCTGTCATTGACTGGTGTTTCGTGCAGTGCTATAGTTGGAGTTAACACATAAAAAAGGGAACAAAATTAATTTCGTGAACAAAAAAAAGAATAATTAGTGTACACATTATTCTTCTCTTTTTTTTTTCCATCTAGAGTATTATTGATTTGGAAAGTCGAAATACAAACATTTAAAGTCGGTAATGATAAACCCTTTCCGAAGTCAATAGCGGACGAGCTCACTATGAAACCTTCAAACCAAATGTTTGGTAAATAGATACATGAAACCACATACAACTAAACTACATAATAGAGTTATGACAATCCAACGATATGATACTAGAACACAATTAAATGGTATTAAAATAAGGGGAATTAGGTTCAATGACCATAAAAAAATTCATATTTAACTAAATGGTCATCAAAAAAAAAAGAGTGTTTATAATGTATATAAATGCCATTTTATCTTTGGGCCCACTTCTTTTATTTTTTTTTAATAACAACACAGATCATATAGTCTGTCTGTATTAGCTAGATT